>JASAND010018963.1:0-48265 GCA_030248195.1 Trissonchulus latispiculum
TTTTCTTGACGTAAATGCTGTTTGTATCTCTACGGAGATCCGCTGGCCACTGCAGTCCTCTTTCTGTGCATAGCACAGTCAGAGAGGTTTTGATAAAACCTTCTCTGGCTATGTCGCAGCACAGATAGAGCCGAGCTGGCTGTCCTTCTTGGACAACCAGGCAGGAGCTCCAGGGAATAGTTCTCCCTGGGTAAGAGCGCTCACCGCGCCCATTGGCTCTCTCCTGTTCGGACTAAGGCTACGGCCTTAGTGACTGCAGGCAGGCGTTTTTCATTATTTCTTTATGATTAATGCTTTGTATCCTTCGTGGATCCGCCTGCTGGCCAGCGTTTACTTCATTTTCTTGACGTAAATGCTGTTTGTATCTCTAC
Organism: Trissonchulus latispiculum; assembly: GCA_030248195.1. Classification (NCBI taxonomy): domain Eukaryota; kingdom Metazoa; phylum Nematoda; class Enoplea; order Enoplida; family Ironidae; genus Trissonchulus; species Trissonchulus latispiculum. The sequence goes on from JASAND010018963.1 coordinate 372, forward strand.
GGAGATCCGCTGGCCACTGCAGTCCTCTTTCTGTGCATTGCACAGACAGAGAGGTTTTGATAAAATCTTCTCTGGCTATGTTGCAGCACAGATAGAGCCGAGCTGGCTGTCCTTCTTGGACAACCAGGCAGGAGCTCCAGGGAATAGTTCTCCCTGGGTAAGAGCGCTCACCGCGCCCATTGGCTCTCTCCTGTTCGGACTAAGGCTACGGCCTAGTGACTGCAGGCAGGCGTTTTTCATTATTTCTTTATGATTAATGCTTTGTATCCTTCGTGGATCCGCCTGCTGGCCAGCGTTTACTTCATTTTCTTGACGTAAATGCTGTTTGTATCTCTACGGAGATCCGCTGGCCACTGCAGTCCTCTTTCTGTGCATAGCACAGTCAGAGAGGTTTTGATAAAACCTTCTCTGACTATGTTGCAGCACAGATAGAGCCGAGCTGGCTGTCCTTCTTGGACAACCAGGCAGGAGCTCCAGGGAATAGTTCTCCCTGGGTAAGAGCGCTCACCGCGCCCATTGGCTCTCTCCTGTTCGGACTAAGGCTACGGCCTAGTGACTGCAGGCAGGCGTTTTTCATTATTTCTTTATGATTAATGCTTTGTATCCTTCGTGGATCCGCCTGCTGGCCAGCGTTTACTTCATTTTCTTGACGTAAAGGTACATGGTTATTCAGGCGTTTTCGAATGTTTTTTACTTCTTTTAGACTTATTTAAATACAACACTCAACAAAATCAAGTCTTAAAATACAAGTCGTACGTAGGCATTCATAAAACTAATTACAATTTCCCTGCGCAGGTAAAAACACAAATAACAATTGTTTTACAAAAAATAATAGGTTCGTTCATAAATGGGTCTGTCACGGTAAACTCCACCACGAGTGCAGAAGGTTTCCGGAAAGTTGACAATTTGTCTAGAAATATTTCGAGACAAGTTGACAACTTTCGAGACATTTTGTCGTGAGAAATTTTGACTTTCGAGACATTTACAAAATATTTCTAGAAACATTACGCAATTGTCTAGAAAGTTTTACAAACATTTCGAGTCTTTTGAAAATATTTCGAGACATTTGTCAATATTTCGAGACTTTTAAAAATATTTCGAGTAAATGCAGGAAATATGTCTCGAAAGACTAAAATGTCTAGAAGCATTGTTTAGAAATATGAAAATGTCTAGAAACATTGTCTAGAAATATGAAAATATCTAGAAACATTGTCCAGAAATATGAAAATGTCTGGAAATACAAAGTATGTCTAGAAACATTGACTGGAAATATGAAAATGTCTCGAAATACAAAATATGTCTAGAAACATTGTCTAGAAATATGAAAATGTCTCGAAATACAAAAATTGTTCAATGTAGGAGTTCTATTCTATTATTCAATGGAACGGTAGTGACCCCCTCTACGTAAGCTGCAAATTTCATGCCGGTAACCCTTGTGTAGAGTGAGTTATATATAAAACATGTTTGTGATTTTTTTGTGAACGAATTCACAAAAAAATCACGTGTTCACAAAAAATCACCACCGGATTTGATCTCAATGTATAGCTAGGAAATTTTTGTTTTCATATATAAATAGAGCATAGTCCATAGTGTTTTTATGTGAAATAACTTGGACCCCCAAGTTTCTTTTTCACAGGCTAAACATCGAATTTTGGTTCTCGGTCCCCGGGTCCACAGTGGATACCCAGGCCAATATTCTTGACCTTGATTATTGACATGAGAAAGCCAGGAATTTATTTTGTGTTCTATTGCTCTAGTAAGCACAGAACAAACAATTTGGTGGAGAAATTTCGCATCTGGAATGGTCACGTGACTTGGCTTAGGGTCACGCGACCTGGGTAGGGGTCACGTGACTAACCAAAAATTTTATTTCAAGGTCCCAGACGCCTAAAGACTCGCCTATACAGGTTTATCGGTGCGTAGAATTCCAATTTGGCATTAGTTTTCAGGTAGCTTTTGCCCAGGTAGGTGATCCTGACTACCCCCCTGGGTCCGGATGGTCATCGACCGAACAGTCTGTCAGAAGGAGGTTGAGGTACCCAAAACATGCTCTATATAGGTGTTCCTGGTCGCTGAGCTCGAATTTGGCATTAGTTTTGCCCTAGCGGATGTCCCACAGGCATCTTACAAAAAGTTGATAGTGACTTTTCTTTTGTGAATTTGTTCACAAACAAATCACCCGCCGGTGGCGAAGCCAGAGGACATGGTAAGGAATTCCGTATATGGTTGGATAGCTTAGAGTTATGATATGTCACATGCATACTATGGGGTAGCTGCGCAAAGTCCATAGTGAGTACCAGCAAAAATTTTTATTTTGGTCCGGAGTCGTCCGAGGGTCCGATTTTGGGTGGGTCGACTATTTTAGGCACCCTAGTCGGATTAGTTGGGCCTCGGCAGCCAAACTTACATATGTTACCTTTGGGACTTGTGGCTATTACCATGCAAAAAAGAGTTTCCGGCTGCGGCTTGTTGTTAGCCGTCTAGATGGATGATTTCTTATGAATTTTCGGGGTGATTTTTGTGAACATTGCTACATGTTGTAGAAGTGAAACTTTTGAAGGTTTCAACAGTTCAGAATATATGCATCTTCAGTGATCCGCCCAGTTATGGTACTATGACAAAACGGGTTATTCGTTTTGCACCTTTGTTAAAATGTTGACGTTTCCTTATAGTAAAACTTAGATTGATGAATGGAGCTATTTTCTGAACTCCCAAATTTAGGCTAATTTAAGTTTTAAAAAATTATGACCCGATAAATTTATGAAAATGAAGGTTTTTACTACAGCTTACAGATCTACAAACAAGAAAAATTGGCTTGAGGTACGGACCAAACCCTTTAAACCTTCGGTTAACTGCTCCACTGATTGAGCTCCACGGATGCTCCACTGATTGAGCCGAACATTCACAATCGAACCAACCTTAAATTCGACTTACAATCTAAAAGATGCTTTTTTGACGTATTAGATGGACATTACATTGAAGTGAAGACCATTCACGCATACTATGTACTTTTCATGATTGCCAATAGATTAGGGAAGGCAAGTGGAAAGGTCTGAAATCAAATTTGTTTAGTTTAGCAATAAATTTAGTCTAATTAGTCATAAGGTGTGTCTTCATGGCAACAAATGCAAAGCTAAGCTTTAATACAAGTTTTATGTTTTGTGTAGCTTTAATTTCAGTTTATATGAATTAAAGGGAATCACTTTTTGGCCGATTTTTCGACCATCTCCGATTTTGCTCTTTTTACATATTTATTGTGTATTACATATCGGATCCCAAAACAAGATAAGTGCGTTTTGCCAAATAATTGATCCTATTGTTCTATAGAGCATTTCAAAGGTGACGTCGACAGGTGTTAAACATAGGAAAATGAAAAAGTAAGGTTAAAATTTTGTGTCCAAATGCATTTTCGTTGTGCGATAGAGATTCAGTTCTACAACTTTGTACATAAGTTAAGGGCACATTCTATGTTAGAGTGCAGCGAACTACATTGGTGCAATTCTATTAAGCGACGAATCTTTTGCGAACTTTTAAAGTAAACATTTTCTAAAAATATCTGTTTTTGAACCAAGAAAAACAAGACCAGCAGTACTCTTTTTCATAATTTTGAACGATTGGCAAAAGATACAGAAATGGTGTATAGGTAAAGTAACTGCACTCTCCGCATATATAACCAGCATTCTGTTGGTACTACTCTCATCTTTGGCTTCCTCAAAATGAATTCAGAAAATTCGACACAAAAATAGCAGTTTTATTTTCTGCAATTTTTGAATTCTGCCGATTTCATTAACAATCAAATAAAGTACTTGGCGGAAAATGTTTCATTTATGAGCAGCTCTGATGTTTTTGGCAACCTGCAGGTAGGACAAGACAGCAGCTTTCCCCGAAAATATCGTTTAAGTCAACCCAAATAATCCCCTCACTCATTAAGTTTCGTATGGTAGGTAACATCGCAAGTTATTTAGTTTTCTCGTTTATTGCTGCTTGGCTTTGCTTCAGTTTCAACCTTCATGCCGGCAAAGAGAGAGAGAACAATTGCGGTCTGTTTAGAGAATCAGCAGGACGTGTGCTTGCTGAATCAAGTAGACAGGTGTATACTAAAGCCAATTGTCTCTATTCTGTCTGACATTTTGAAAACAGACCACAGCGTCAAGACACAAGCTGGAGTCAAGTATTTACCTTAAAGCAATGAATGGTTGAATGTATATATACGTTATATGATGGCATATATAGTGCGACACGTAGAAAAATTTTATGTCACACTGGCATAAAATAAGTGCCAGGCAAACTAAAATATTATAATCAACTGGGGGGGGGCAACATTTTGTTTTCGTAGTTAAGCAAACGTCCTAATTCTAAAAGTCCTTCGGGCATTTAATGGAAATTAAGTGTTGGCATTTTGCAGAAAGCTGAATTATTATATATTAGTTAGAAAGACAGGGTGACATGGAAACTAACTATTAAATTTTGTAGAATAAATAGAATAAAGTCATAACAATTAAATGCGTTATAATGAAACATGAACCGACCACTAAAGAATTTGTCCAGTGCTTATGTTGCTTAATTTTAGTTCATTTCCTCGATGATTTTTGTTTTTAAAGCTACACATTGTACTTAGTTTTACCGTTTAGAAGAGTACATCTAATTTATACCTGTTAAGGGGGGTGCTGCGAACGGGTTGGCACGACATCGTCGGAGAGAGCTACTTTTTTGCCCAGCGTTCGCCATCATATCAAATTAAAAAATGTCAGGGTTGGCAACAATATATCTCATATACACCGTTTTGGCAGGACGCCAATGTAGAAATTTTGGTGCCAAAAATAGGTTTTTGATAAAGCTTTTTTCAGCTCTGTTGGATTAACGGTTTGACCGATTCTGAAACCTTTTGCCACGATTGCCAACAGTTGCTATTTTAAATTTTAAATTTAAATGCTAAATTGTAAAAGTATTCCGGCTTTCGAGCGTTGATTCCTCCTGCAGTATTAACAGGTCAAAGTTCGACATTTAACAGAAAGTTGCGATCTGATCGTGCGCTGTTTTCGATATAATAAAATTGGCAGCTCCTAGCCTACCCCAGCTTTTTACCAGTTATTAAGCTCTAATGGGGGCAAACTGTGGCTAAGTTTCGAGACATTTGGTTTTTCGACTAGTGTGCTGGCTCACTTTTTGTTAAGAAAAAACCTTTATTTTTAGACTTAAATAGTGTAGGTAAGGCTAAGCGCAGTAAAAATGGGGTCAAAATTTTTTTGTCTCCGATTTTGCTGAAAAGGTGCTTGCAGGGGTTCCTTGACCTGCTAAATTTGAATATGAAATCCGTTTTTCGATATCACGCTTCCTTCGTTCAGTATGCGCTTGAAACTGACTTAGCGCTTTTTGGAGCGATCTTCACCCGTACTTCGAGAAAGCAATCTGGCATATCTAAACACTGGAGCGAGGCTTAGTGACCTAAGTTCCTGCACATTTTGGTACAGCCACTGGCTTGTAAAGTACAAGGTTTCAGACGATTCTGGCAGAGAACTTTAGAGTAATTGACTCACATCTTCGAAATGCTACCAAATAACAGTGACAACATTGATAACGTAATGCAGCACCGCGAACGCAGGGATTAACGAAATCAAGTAATTTTTACACAAGTTGAGGCAGATACTTGTCTTATTAAGTGCAGAAAATTTGGGCTCATTTAATTAAGCACATCTCATAAGACTATAGTTAACCGCCACCCGTTTGGACCTACCACGCACGATTTTTCGTACCTTGATCGTATCGCACGGAAAAGTATCTATTGATCAAGCGATTATTTTACGCGATGTCAAAGCACTATATGTGAAATAATTCATTAATATGTAAAGCGGACCATCATTCTTCCGTTTCCTTTTATTATCGTTTGACTTTCCCATAACTGTGACAAAAGCGATTATTTTACGCGATGTCAAAGCACTATATGTTAGGACTATTTCTGCAAAATTTGAGCACTGTACCCTGCACATAGCGCTCTGCGCACAGCGAAGTCTGTATGTGTGTCATGTCGAGTTTCGGAGCGACAACACCAGCTTGCAAAGGCTCCACAGGACGCTACGCTACATAGAATTTTTTCAAACTTTAAACTGTTTTGCACCAAGCCTAATTATGTGGCAAAAGACTAGCTAGCTTTTCCAACATCGAACTTTTAGTGATTTTCGTGCCCCCCCCCCCGTTTAAACACGAAACTACATACATTGGTCAGGGATTCTTCCGTATATATACGAACACCGGCTTACCTTTAGTGAACACTCTCTGAACTTAATCAATTGTGCTTTCTTGTAGACAGGTTTTAAACACGAGTCAGATTGGGGCATCTGTTATCATTCTGCGGTCACTTATATTTTACACTAGTTCGATTTTTGGCGCAGAATTGTATGCAACTTTTCGATTCCTATTTTCTATGTTTAGCACATAGAGAAATCAGCTTTGAGGTGAATATTCTCACAACCGTAGGAGATCATACTTAAATTTTATTAATTCGTTAGAAATTTCACTTAGACAATAAAATATGTGAAATTGAGTGAAATTGTAGGTGGTCGGAAAAATTATCCCAAGATAGGCCCCTTAACAGCTGCTAGGCTACTTCCTATATAATGTACTCAGATTTGATGCAAGCAATCTTAAATGAAGCTTCGAAACTTCTGAACATTAAAAATTTAAATTTGTGATCATCGTGTCTGTGGCTTCAACAAACAGCCAAAGCAATCAGTAATTGAATGACAAAACGTATGGCGCATATCCAAAAATGTCCACATAAGGGGGGTCGCTTTTTTGGGCGATTTTTCGACCTTCTCCGATTCTGCTCATTTTTACATATTTTGTACTCCCAATGGGTCCGCGAAACAAGACAAGTGCGTTTTGCGTGATATTGCTTCTATCGTTCTGTAGAGTCCTTCAAAGGTGACTCCGACATGTGTTAAACATAGGAAAATGAAAAAGTTAAGGTAAAAAAGTTTGTGTCCAAAAATTTTATCGCTGTGTGAGAGACTCAGCTCTGAAATTTTTTCACACTTGTTAATGACATAATGTAGAGTGCAGCGAGTGACTTTGGTTCAATTCTGTTGAGAATTGGAATTTTGGCAAACAGCCAAACTTGGAATTTTCACAAATTCTGACTTTAAAACTTTGCCAAAATTTTAATTCCCAGCAGAATTGCACCAAAGTCACTCGCTGCACTCTACATTATGTCCTTAACAAGTTTGAAAAAATTTCAGAGCTGAGTCTCTCACACAGCGAAAAATTTTTTGGACACAAACTTTTTTAAAAAAAAATTTTTCATTTTTCTATGTTTAACACATGTCGGATTCACCTTTGAAGGACTCTACAGAACGATAGAAGCAATATTGCGCAAAACGCACTTATCTTGTTTCGCGGACCCATTGGGAGTACAAAATATGTAAAAATGAGCAAAATCGGAGAAGGTCGAAAAATCGCCCAAAAAAAGCGACCCCCCCCCATAAACCAACTAATCAATACGGTGAAATCGCAAACTGGATAAAACAGATGGGCTAAGTAAGTAAGTAAGTTTAAAAAATGACAGTTAATAATTAACAGCAATAATTTTCTAGAATCCTAGCCTTAAAATTGCTTCTATTCGGTGACATAAAACACAGATATGGAGGAATGTGTTTCGGGTTCAAAATATATATGAACATAGGTACCTTGAGACATTGGTTGAACTGCACTGACATGAAATCTTATCGACTTGGATGGAAAACGTTTTTCCTAATGATATATTTCGAGACTCTTGATGTTTAGAGACAATTTTTCAGATTTCGAGACTCCCTAACTGTCTTGACTCGACAGTTGAAAATAAGTCTAGAAATATTTTAAAAGGTCTCGAAACATTTCGAAAGTCTCGAAACATTTTTGAAAGTCTCGAAATATTTTTCAGTGCCTCGAAATGTTTTATTCAATTACGTAATAAGTCTCAAAACATTTTCAAAATATCTCAAAAGTTGTCAAATGGTCTCGAAATGTTTCGAGACAAATCGTCAACTTTCCGGAAACTTTCTGCACTTGCTGCGGAGTTTAACGTGACATACCCATTAGCTAAGTCTTGAAGTTAGTTATCTCAGAAGTTAGTAAATGTCTCGAAAGTTAGTGACTTGCAACTTCAACGAAATCTAGAAACTGCTCAACATTTATCTCGAAAGTTTGCAATTGTCTCGAAAGTGCAAAATGCCTCGAAATATTTCTACTTTTTACAAACTTTCCGGAAAGTTGAAAATGTTTCGAGACATATTTCTGTATTTCAAGAAAGTTGACATTTTGTCTAGAAATATTTTCAATCTTTCTAGAAAGTTTGAAATTATTTCGAGACAAATCTCAATATTTCTAGAAAGTTGCATTTTAGTCTCGAAATATTACATAACTTTCTAGAAAGTTTGAAAATATTTCTAGACAAATTTTTGGCGAAGGTTCCAACTTTCGAGACATATTTCTAGACAAATGCCAAACTTTCGAGTCTTTTTTCCCAACTTTCCGGAAACCTTCTGCACTCGTGGTGGAGTTTAACGTGACAGACCCAAAAATATGTTTTCCTCAAATTACTAATTTCTGGTACAAGTTATTAGCTTCAAAATATCCTATGTAGCGAACCTACTGCCTATGCAAAGTTTTCTCGTCGTTAGAATTTTAATAGTTGTAGCTGTGATACTTTCTTGTACTGCAGCTGCTGATGGGGACCCGGCCTGCAACAGCTCGCGCTGACTTCTTTCATTTTACAAGATAGCTTCGCAGATTTGCTCCCAGTATAACTTCTAATTGAAAGGACCATACCACAAAATTCTTATTCTGATAGCTTATGATCATGTTAGCGGAAGCTTTTTGACTGAGCTCGATTCATACAGTGCTCAATTTCTAACCTTATTACTTAAGACACGTGCACACTAATTCCACAATACAAAGCTCATGCTCCAAATTTAACTTTTGACTGGGAGCACCAAAAACAACGATCTTGGTCTCGTTGGGTAGGGAATTTCGCAGAAAACTAGCGTTTTTAGTGGAGCCTTAAAATGGCGATTTAAGCTTTTATTATTTTTTAATTTTCTTTACATCTTACTTACCTTTTAGTTTAGTTTCCACCCATACACCGAAGCTACCATACATGTGTGCATTACATACATGTACATCTGCATATCCCCCCAGACCTGGAGCTCACCCCCGAGAGGGGTCCCTCACCCTCTCCCCCCCAAAATCTTCCCCACCTGCACTTGTCTGGAAGCTACAGTAGTAAACATTTTCCCATGCAGCCATAGGATCGCTTTCAAATTCTGCGTGTACAAAATTCCGAAATAATAAAACAATAAAATACACGAATACTAAATTTAAACTCAATGCAGTCAGCAAGGAGTTTAGCTTTGAGTCCAAATTCTCGTGGAGGAAAATCCCTATATAAAGTTTTCTCGACGAAAACTCCTAACATTTACCTTTAAGCTTTGGTCTGCCATGGTCAACTACAGGATGGAGTTTAGTTTATAGGGAAAGGCTAAACTCGTAGTTAAAATCTATGGGGTCGGAAACCTCCTGTATAAAGTTTCTCCATTAAAAATAAATGAGTGTTGAAGGTCAAGTACAGGACGCAGGTTAGATAATAGAGCAAAACTAAGCTCATTCCCGGATTCTACATGGTCGAAAATCCACTGGATAAGTTTTAAAATGAGCAATTTTTAATTTAATCAATTTGTCCGTCGTTCCAGACTGGCACCACCCAACCTCTAGGGCCTCCCGGCCTCTCCACCCCCAAAGCCTCCCGGCTTCAGAGCCTGTCCACCCCGGGCCTCCTTGCGCCTCCCGGCCTCCGGGCTTCTCCACCCACACCACCCCAACCCTAAAACTCACTATATACCTACTAGTGAGCCTGGCGTTAAGCAACAGGCAAAAGTTGTCTGTAAAATATTTTTGTAAAACCTGAAGCTGTGACTGCATTCCAGACAGGGACAGTTTGTTACTCCCGTGACCTGTATTGTCAAATAAAACCTAATGATTCCGATATCCCGATTTCTCAAAACTGGAGAATTTTTCTGCTTTCTGCCAACATTTCTGCTTGCGCGATGATATGACGGACGTGTGGGCAGACGGACCTACAGCTTTTAATGCCCCAGAAAGTTCGCGAAATATACTATTAGTATTTGCGTTGAGATTTCGTAAGTAGACAAGATTCCGTGACGCCTCCGGTAACTGGACAAGTTTGGGCCCTAACAAGGAAAAATAAATATCTCTCCGCTGTAGTGCGAATTTTCATCACTGCCAAAATCATGCATATCCATTGCATAGTTTTCGAGAAGTCGATGTTCAGAACAGAAAATTCGCAGTTTGACCAAAACAGTTTTTCTATCAAATCTCAGCAATTGACTACTACTAATAGGCGCCGTTAAAAAATGACGAATGGACAGTGTATCAACTGAGTAAAAATACACCACAATTGTACCTGACATGAGGCCGTAATGTCGAGAGACTGATTTCCTCAAAAATTGGGCTTGTTCATATATAAAGTTGTGATGTGAAGCTGTAATTACTTAACTGCCAAGGTCCGTGCTTGTAGTTGCCGTTAGCATTGTCTCGTTAACAAAAATAATGTCCGTTCCTTGCTATCGGGGCTGCGCCCCGGGCTGGGCATGCCACAGCCCAGAACAGGCATGAATGTCAAACTAAAATATATAATATTAATCCGGTTTTGCAGATCGTATCAGATTGACAGAAATAAAATATATAGATATATAAAAAATATATAGAAATAAAAACTGTAAATAGAAATAAAAACTGTATATTGACTGAAACGTAGTTCTTTTAACAATGGCTTTGATCATACGATTCATTTAACTTTGCATCATCGTTTTGGTTGCAACTTTTGTCTAGTATGCTTGCCCAATTTTGGATTTTAATTTGCTTTTAATACTTTTTTCACATTTCATCGATGCTTAATGTGAACATGTTTTACTATTAAATATTAAATTCTTACTAAAGTTTAGGTACACAATGTAATAAAATTAATTTGAATGAAATTGGTTCAGGCAAGAGTTTATAAAGGAAGAGTGAGAAACTCGGCTCTTCCTAGTGCTTTAAGCTTGTAAGATGCTCGGCAGATTAAGGCCGAAATCTCGGGGGGGGGTACCACTTACCGTTGTTAACCATATATTTATATGCGCTTGAACTAAAACGCATCTGAGTGTCTAATCGCCTACCTTATGTCAAGTTTACGTGTATAAGTGGATCCCCCGAGATATCGGGGGGGGGGGTCCCAATTGCACGTTACAAGTTTGTAAAAGCGTTCAGCTCTTCGCTTAACGGTTTTACAAACTTGTACGTGTAATTGGGACCCCCCCCGAGATCTCGGGGGAGTCCACTTATATTGGCATGAGGTAGCGATTGGCCAATCAGATAAGTTTTAGTTCAAACGCATATAAACATATGGTTAACAACGGTAAGTGGTACCCCCCCCGAGATTTCGGCCTTAATAATTAAGCGAGCATCTTGCAAGCCTAAAGCACTAGGAAGAGCCGAGTTTCTCACTCTTCCTTTATAAACTCTTGGTTCAGGTAATTCGTAAACGTTACCAACTATAGCGGAGTAAAACCGCCCGAACACTAGTGATACTGGTTCACAGCAAAATCTTGCTAGATATTTTCTAGTTCAATTTGTATCCATATCGATATTGCCTGTCAGTATCAATTTGTACTACAGCCCGGAAATGCCAGTTGGTTACTAATAATACTCCCGTCACATATTGTCAAATAACAAACCTAACCGCTTCTTCAGCGAAAAACTAAGAATACTATTCCTGACACCTTTAGCTGTATACTTGCAGCATGCGAAATAGTTAACCAAGGGTGCGAAATGGTTAATATTCCAACAGGCCAGTCACTATTTCTTGAGAAAACAGCTAGTAAATGAGCCCTACAGCGGGCACATGATAGTTTATCGAGAAACGTGCGAAAAGAGACTCAAACCAGTGCAAGCATCTTAGCACAAGGCAAATTAGAGTTTAAAAAATTTATCAATTTGAATATACCCAAATTCGGCTAAGAGAAATGTATATTAGACCTGAAAATGACAGCCGACCATCCGCCGCCGGCTCACACCCCCCCCAGAATTTCTCCTCCTGCACGTGTCTGCGTACTACTATCTAAAAATTCTAAAATCCAACATAGGCTTAGCCGTTTAGCATTCACTGAAGGAACGGGTTTTGTTTGCAATGGAGCAATAAGAAAGTTAACCACAAACATTCATGCACCAAATATGGTTAATTTAGCTACTTACCGCCGTTGCACCATCTTTGAGATTAGCTCAAGTTTAAGATTGGGTAACCTTGAGCTTATCTCTAACTTCAACCTCGAGGTTATCTCCTGCACCAACTGATTTCTAATACAGATTACTAAACTTTAATTTGTGGATTATCTAATACAATGCTTTTAAAGAGTCACATGCTAAGTGGCTAAGTGAAAGGGCCAATCAACAGTTACCAGCATTTCAACCACTCTACTGCTTTGCACATTACAATTGAAGTAAATTTTCTTTGGTTCTCGCTTGGCAAGGAGGTCTATAATATAATGGCTTCCAAACGTTTGCAGTTCCGACGGTGAATGCTACTGCCTACAGTATCTTAAGAGCACGGAGGCAGTGATTAGAATTAAATTGTCTTTGTGAACGGTAAGAATGAAAACAACAAATTTAGAAATTATGATGTCTAATTTCTGTGGAGTTATTGTTGGCAGTTATATATATATATATATATATATATATATATATATATATATATATATATATATATATATATATATATATATATATATATATATATATATATACATATATATATATATACGTTACAATGCATTTGTCTTGCTGTAAAACTGGTAAGAAATGAAGTCAATCCTACTTTTGACCATTATTGAAAATTAGGCGCTCGAGATAAGCTCGAGTTAATCTCAAACTTTTGTTGGTGCAACGCTCTTCCAGATAACCTCAAGCTAAGCTCAAGCTAAGCTCAAGGTAATCTCAACCTCGAGCTTATATTGGTTAGTGCAAACCGGCTTAGTTTTTTGTTAATTAGTAAGCTGGGGAGTCTGATGTAACTTCAGTCTATCTTGAAGTTTCTTTAACAATGCGATGCCGATTGCTGGGCTTTAAGTGTAATATCTTTAGCTATAATTAAGTTCACCACTATCAGAAAGGATGGGTGATACGTTGGGCTCAATTGATGTTGTACGAAATTTAATTTGAAAACTGCGCTGTTAACTCAAAAATATTATCTAGTATCGGGCTTGCTTTGTTTTCCAACTTCAAACCAGGTCTATGAGGATTGGCAGGAACGTGGATGGAAGGAGAACACGAGGTTTTAATAATTGGTACTAAATCCAATCAAACAAGCATTAAAAGTTCTGAGTCGACGCAACGTTGTTGTCTGAATTCAGTTTTCCTTAAAACCAAACAGTACTACAATACTCCCTTGGTCTACCAGTAGTCAAGATTTACTGGAATCATTTCGGTAACTTGACGGTTATCTTAACACGACCTTGTGGTTTTGTTTTCTGCGGCATGGTTACGCAAAATGTTGTAGCTTTAGGCACAGCAGGAGAACGTCGATCAAGCACGACCTTACTGTCCAGCCGGTGCAACAGACTGTTGCTGGTTTCATGGGTGGTTAACGAAGTAAACTGTTTGACGATCGTGCCGGTAGGCGTATTGGGAATCTTACTGGACATGGTTCGATCACGACCACGAATATGAAGTCCGGTGGGAAACATTCGGGTCAGTAGGCTACCAGGTTGATGGCGACGCCAGCAAACGACCAACGCTACGGATATGAGTACGACCAGGGTAGACCCTGCCAGCGTTGCTGTCATGGCGATTTCGAACGTTTTCAATCTGTGCTTTAGAGATTCCACCTGCTCCTTAGTCAGTAAACGTTTGTAGTCTAATAACGAAATCCTGACGATAAATGGAAGTGTTGAAAGAGTGGCACAGCTCTGAAAAATTGTAAATTTTAAACACTATGGGATTTGGGTATTCTACGTGCAGGGTATCGATTTTCACGGTGACACTGTGTACTGATCATGATTCTGAATTTCATTTCAAATTAAATAAGAAACATTACAATAACGTTTTGAACTAATTTGTGGATAGCCCAAACTAATAGATATGCGATAGTAGAATAGGAAAGAGTAGCTCGAAAACCAACAAATTTCTAATAGCTATTTAGTTTGACAAAACATTATTTCCGAAAGTTTTACTTTTTCCCTACGTCGAGATCAAACATAAATTTGAAGCGATTTGTAGGACAACAGTAAGAACAACACACAGCATGCTTTTGTCTTGATTTAAGGACCCACGAGGACGATAAAAAATTAAACTGGTCGATATTTAGATAAAACTAAATGTAAAGACACTAAGAACGTTTTTAGTATCCTTTGAATGTGGCAATAGCATTTTTTCATTTGCTTCTATCCTTAGCTCTTTAGGAATATCAAATTCGCCTATTGTCAGGAGGGTATGTATACTGAAGTCCAAGACATATCTCCCCGTCCCAGTCGTGTACAAGCAGTGCTGTTTAATAAATAAGTGCTAAGCTATTAGTTAGCCGAAAATAGGTATTGATGCTTAAATTCTAAGAAGTATTTTCAGGTCTACCGATATTTATTAGTTCAATTTCTTGATTATCTCTAAAAATAAAATTTCCTGGAAGAAATTTAGGGTGTCCGAAATTTACCGGTAATTGCGTTGGTTGCCGATATTTAGTTTTTGTCATTACTATTAAAGTTTGCAAGTATTTTAATTAATTTCTGCCCAATATAAAAGTCTCCTCGCAGCTGTCTGAGCATAGTCCCTCAGGAGTTGACCCTGCATTTGTAATAACTGACACTTCTTGAGCATGCGTAAACTACCGTTACTTACCTACTTGAGATTCTGTATTCTTTGTATGAAAATTGAGCATGGCAGACGGTGCAATAAATCCAATACTATAAAATATTGCAGCCGGAGTGTGCACAGTAATTTCTTGCATTTCGCACAAATGGTGATCGTGCGACATTAGAATCTGAAAACAAAAATAAAACATATTCAGCGTAGTCTGGTTAAAGTTTCTCTTATTCTCAATGCTACAACTCTATACTCAATCAATAAAATCAGTGTCTAGTTGAACGGTTAATGCTGATTCTAAAAACTGATTAAAACTTTTCTCAATCGCGTCTTCTATTAGGAATACTTATCTCCTTGTTATCTTTTTTGAATGGGTTATGTCTAGCTTAAGGTGGTGATTCCCTTTGGTCACATAAAGTTTGCACCATTATTACTCATTCATTACTTGGAGTTAAGAAGCCATTTTTATATCAAAATGCAGCTAGACATTTTCTCCTTATTTTAATGCATACGATGAAACTAATGTTGCTTTTCTAAACTATTTTTAACACATTTTAGAAAAAGTATAATTTTCCAGATTTTTTGCAGACTCAAATAAATTTTTTGCGAGACGTCGGTTATATCATTAGACACCTCCATCAAATAGCTGGGGACGATTTTTTATTTACTGTGAAATCGCTCTTCGTTATAGAGAAATAAGCTGAAATGTATGCGTAACATGTATCTTGCGTACCTTTTCCAAATCTGTCAAGCGATTACTTTAGCTAGAAAGCAGTAATCGGGGCAACTAAAAAAGGTCCCTGGGAGAATTTGTGCAGAACACATCTGTTAAGTAACAGCCCTCCAGCTTGCATGGTGAACGCTCCACAATCTTTGGAAAAAAAATTGGTCGTGTTTTTGCAAAAACTACATTTTTTATGATAGCAGCCTACGGGGTAGCTGTTGGAAGACGATCATGAATCGGAGAATTTGCCCCTATGAAGCCTTTAGATCGACGCCCTTAGTTTGATTATACGGCTTGCATAGTTCAAGAAATGACGGATTATTTGATTTCTGCAAAAATGACAAGTTTTCGACGCCAAGACAAGAAATTCATCTATATCTTTATCTATAGAAAAGCTAGAACTTTGTTGTAAAAAGCAAAAATATGAAGCTCAATGAGATCTTTCGAATGAATATATTTATGACTGTATAGCTGCTGCCAAACTTTCAGAAATTATTTAGGGGTTCAGATTCAGGTTAATAAATTTAGGGGTTCAGACATTGTTCCGGTAAATTGTTTATATGGATTAGCAATATGGTTGGGCCTCTACTCTACTCTTGGGGGGAATAGGCGGTTTACATTTTTAGGAGCTGACAATCTAGACAAGCTTAGACAGATAGGGATAGGGAAATGTACAGCTACTGTCTTAATTTAGTGCAAAGAAAGATTCTTTCTTTCTTTCTTTCTTTCTTTAAAGAAAGAAAGAAAGAAAGTGTCGTCATCATAAATTTGATGGACACATGTCCTACCAACCCAGCCTACCTAACCTTCTGTCTTACGTAAACTCAATTGCCTTGTCCACTAAAGTAGTGCTTAAGACGCATGTGTGCTAGAAGCTAAAACGAAAATCAAATATCACAACATTGGAGGTTCCTTTGAAATTGTCCAAGTTGACAACAGCTGTCAAGTCAACAGAAGTCTACCAAGGGTCACTAAAGTTTCTTTTCTTATGCAACTTTTCTTTCTTTCTTTTTCTTTTCTTTCTTTCTTTCTTTCTTTAAAGAAAGAAAGCAAAGATAATCAATAGAACAGCCGCTAATTCACGGATCCACAAGGGATACAAAGGAATCAATAAAATATCAGTCCAAAACGTGAATACCCAAAACAACGTTCACCTTTCTTCCGTTACCGGTTTCGAGTGGCTCTCCCACTCTTCATCAGACGGATGGCCGAAGAAAAGCCCATTGCATGGTGGCGCTACATTGACGACATATTCATCGTCTGGAAAGGCTCCCGAGATGGACTGGACAGGTTTCTGAATCTGGCGAATGGCCTTATCCCGAGCATCAAACTGGAAGTTGACATTGGCGTAAGCAAAGTCAACTTTCTGGATGTCTCTGTGGAACTACGTCACGGCCAAATAGTCACCGACCTATATATGAAACCTACAGACACTAGGCAATATCTTCATTACGACTCTTGCCATCCTCTCCAGCACAAGTTGCCTATTGCCTATAGCCAGGCCCTCCGGATTTGCCGCATTTGCTCTGACCCTGCTACAGCCAAGACACGGTGTGCCCAATTAAAGGAAGATCTGGTTAAGAGAGGGTACCCGAGAGGCAAGGTTCAGCGCAGAATCACGAAGGCCCTATCGTTTACCCGAGAACAGTTGCTGTCAACGAAGACCCCGGCAGATCCTGAAAACGAAGAAAAGTCGTTGTACCTTGTCTTACCCTACCATCCTGATCTAGATGGCGTCAGGGGTATCTTACAGCGGCATGAACATTTTTTAACTGGACTGAACACAAATATAAAACTATATTGGAGGCCACCGCCCAAATTCCGCAACATTCTCGTCAGGGCTAAACTTCCCACGCCTGGCACCGGCACCTTAAACCGAAGTAACGAGCCCGGCGGAACCTCAAAATGCAGCCGAAACTGTGTACTCTGCCCAGCCATCAAGGAAGTGAGCTCATTTAAGAGCCCTGTCACTGGATTACAATACCCAATAAGGGGCAGCTTTGACTGTAAAAGTACCGGAATTGTGTACTTGGCGGAGATAGATGGGTGTCCATCACAGTATGTGGGGGAAAGTGGAAATTCCCTCTCCCAACGATTCCATGGCCACAGACACGATATCCGCAAAATGGATGCTAGTAAACCTTTATCTTGTGATTTTAGAAACCACAACCACGATTTGAAGGACTTACGTGTTACTGTTATTGATTTTGCCGAAGAAGAAACTAGTAGAAAGAAGAAAGAAAAACAATGGATCAGCCAACTTTTTACTGACTATCCTTTTGGAATCAATTGGGATCATATCCTGCGTTTCAACAAGTCCCCGCCCCCCGGGTCCGAGTTTACTAGCATCCATTCTGTTGAAAACCGTCCTGAGCCTCCTGAAGCCCCCCGAACATTTGTGCCACAGTCCCTCCCCACTCCCCAGGTCCCCCAGGACAGAACTTTATCCCCAAGTTGTGAAGCCCCCCGGACATTTACATCGCGGTCCCGCCCAGCCTCCCAATCAATAACTTTGTCCCCGACCTTCCCATTTCCTGAAATTTTGCGGCGCAGAAGGGACAGGATCCGTCTGATGAAGAGTGGGAGAGCCACTCGAAACCGGTAACGGAAGAAAGGTGAACGTTGTTTTGGGTATTCACGTTTTGGACTGATATTTTATTTAAAGAAAGAAAGAAAGTGTCGTCATCATAAATTTGATGGACACATGTCCTACCAACCCAGCCTACCTAACCTTCTGTCTTACGTAAACTCAATTACCTTGTCCACTAAAGTAGTGCTTAAGACGCATGTGTGCTAGAAGCGAAAACGAAAATCAAATATCACAACATTGGAGGTTCCTTTGAAATTGTCCAAGTTGACAACAGCTGTCAAGTCAACAGAAGTCTACCAAGGGTCACTAAAGTTTCTTTTCTTATGCAACTTTTCTTTCTTTCTTTTTCTTTTCTTTCTTTCTTTCTTGCTTGAAATTCTTTTTCTTTCCACTAAAATATGACAGTAGCAGTATAATATGACTTTGCTAGTATTACCAACTGTCACCATTCAGCGGCATTGAAACTGAAACTCCCATGAACTGCCAAATAATTATATTACACAAGCATCAGGAAACTTAAGTCTGGAGGCTTACCTACCTTTACCGTAAACGTGGATAACTCTTGCTTGATCAAGATACAGAGATGGCTGGCAGTTGTGTTGCACCACGGAGTAGAGTTGCTAAGCAGATGCTGGCCTTGAAACCACATCGACACAGATCCGTTCTGAACTCCAATGACTAATGCTCCGTTTATTGAATTTGATGAGTTCCACAGGTGCATGGTGAAATTTCTAAAATGTGTTTTCATACATACTTATTCGTATTTGTTGAGTGTGCACCGTGTTTTCCTAATCTAATTTAAACAAATACAGCTTAATCTTCTATAGAATCAACCAAGGGCATGTATAGGTATGGCTTAAACATTTCAAAACATATAATCCTGATATAATCTCATATAATTATATAAACATTATAATCTCAGCAGGGGTTGCTTCTTGCGTGGGCAAAAACCATTACGGAACAGTCCGTGGACTGTCCACATGTATATATTACTTTTAGGGATTTCTGACACAACTCGACTCTAACCAACGACGATCACATGTGCGCTTCAGCCATTAAACGTTTCAAATAAAGCCTTTTCCTTGTTTCAGCCTTGTTCCTTCCTTCTGGTCTCTGCCCTAAAAATAAAGTATCGTATCGCCACTTGGGCAATATGACCCATCCTGCACTAAACGGTTAGTCTAAATTTCAATTTTGATTAAATTAAATATGAAATATTTACTGTTGGAAATCCTCTATGTTAATCCGCATATGTTTTCCCACTGCAAAATGGCATGTCTTCAATTCCTAAAATATGTAATCTTACGTAAACCCACCAAATCATTGGAACGAACTTCAAAATTCTGAATTTCCAATTGTAAATGAAGGTCAATGGTTGAAAAGTTTTCTGACTAAATTATACTCATTTTTGTCACGACCTCTTGACGCATTTAGCCACATACGTACAGATCTTTAGTCTTGAAAACTCTTCGGACCATACTAGTGCTTGGTAGAGGGAGCTTGGTGGGTTTTTCAGACCCTCCAACCTGGGCTCGCTCGTTCACCTCACCCAGAAAACAGGAGTTTCTATTTTAGTGCAAAAAATGGAAAACTGGTTCCTGACCTTCTGTGAAATATTCCTAGAGTTTCAAACATTTTCGTGCAGGTTCAAAGCAAACGATAAAGTAATTTCTGACTTAGCTAATTAACTAGTTTTTAAAATGGAGTCACTTTTGGGTAGTTAGAGAATGGAAGTTAGTGTTGGTTGTCTTGGTGAAACAGTCAGGTGGGTTCCGTAGTTGGGATTTCGGACACTTTTGGCAGCTGAGAGGTCACTTTACAGTTTGCTTGTCCGATTTGTGTTACTAGCTCGAACTGTACGAATCGTTTTGCTGTTCTTTTGGAAATGTTTGATTTTTGATTTGTGAAATTCAATTAAAGTTATCGTGTTCTAGGATTTTAATTTAATATCTTTCAGCGAGTAGGCACGAGAGGAGAGTTTGCTAGGCATACACTACCGACCTAGAACCTGCATAATTAGTCAAGTCATCGTTTATTTCTAAATACATAGGCGAACTTTTATTTTTACACTCTTTACAAAATTCCTCAATTTCATTCAGGCCACCACCAGATAGCCAAAGTATTCTATTCTTAAAGCTAGACAGCGTTACGGTAACATGAATAACGTTGTACATATAACGCCTAAACGTGGATTACGGCCAAGGCCAAAGTCATAGCCTGATCATAAGAAGTTAGCCTTGCTAGCAATAAAATTACTGCTTAGAAATTAATAACAGTTTTGTGTGCCTTACCCCATCACTGGACAGCGTTGTTCCACTTGGGCATAACCAGCCAGACATAGTGCCTAAATAAAACATAGATCTCAAAAACATTAAAGCAGACAAGTTGGCCCCTAAAAGAGGCAATATTCCGCCAATGACCCGGAGCACGTGCTGATGCTACGTGCGTAGCTTTTTGAAGCTAAGCTATATTAGACTATTATTTGGCAAATTGAACACCTCAAAACACATTGAAACTGACTTCCATCTGTGACATGCAGATCTGTCCTGTGCGTGCCTAAATACTAAATATACGGTCTAATGTTCTTTTGCTTACATCAGTATTGATGGCTAATTAGTCGCAAATTTATAAATTCGATTTTCTGCCGATGTCGAATAGAGTTCATACCACCACCACAACAACCACCACACGCTGTGACGGTTCATCAGATGATTTTGCGCAGCGCACAACCAAATTTAGATAGATTATGCGGTAGATTCGGTAGAAACAGACGTTCGACAGGCTTGCGCTCAACTAACCAAACTGATTTCCAAAGAAACAAATCTAACTAATTTGCATAGGCAAAATCTACTGCAATCCGTCTGCCGATTTCAGTTTCAAGCGGAGGTGGTGTGTGAAAAATTCTGAATATTGTACAGAACCCCCTGCTTTTACTTATTTTCTAAATTGTTTGAATTGTTTTTAATTACTGTAAGAAGTATCGTGCTATAATATCTCTTAAAATAATACGGAGAAGCCCCCTCCGGCTAAAAAAGGAGCTAGCTTTACATGATGAGCATAGGGCTTAGAGAACAGTATTCCATACCTGCATGTGTTAAAATATCTTTAACCCGCAGCAATCATTCCGCCTCCAGGCGGAATAAAAATAAATAGTACTGGCAGTCTTTATAACACCCACGTACGGCAACATCTCAACGCTTTGGGAGAGAGGACGTTATGTTATATACGAATCCCAAGACAAAAGTCGACATTTGAAGTAAAATTTGTAGACAGAGTAATACAGCGAATAGAAAAGAAACAAAAGTTGTAAACCTGCTACGCAGCCAATAATTGTATATACCTAACATGGGAACCTGCTTATTAACAGAAACTGTTATGAAAAAATATTGTACGATTTTTCTAAAATGTCCGAAAAATTACATGTACACTGATAGATGATGGCAATTGTGTAATGTTAAAGTAATTTTAATGATATTTCTTCGTTTGTCTTATGCTTTGAAATTGTTCGCCGAGCAGTTAATGAAAGAAAATGACGAGTCATCAATATGAAACTGTCGGCTTACAGATGCAGTTTACATTCGTGTATACGTAATTGCATTGGTCAGAAATAGAGTCTTTGAAAATAAGAAATTCACATGCAAAAAATGCCGAATCTTAAGGTGCTGGTATCGTTTACCGTATTTTGAAGGCTAACTTTACAGCAAATACACCGAATGACCTGAAATTTCGCTAACTTTACAGCAAATACACCGAAACGACCTTACTACTGTTCCCAATCATGCTGATAAAACTTTTAATCGTGTATGAAAAAATTCTTATTTTGACCAAAATTCCATATTTGACGAAAAATGGTTATGCTGAGTTTTTCAATTTTAAGTGGTTTTCTAAATTTTTATCCATTATTAATATAAGTAGACACAACCCAGACTAGAAACAGCAAAAAATAAAAATTTTTAAAGTTTTGATTTTTAAGCTCGAACCAGACTACTTTCGGTGAGCGGACAGCGTGCAAATATATCAGCTGCGCCGAAAATCGAAATTTATAAGAAAATGGAATTTTTCGTTTAATGTCACTCATTCATGCATATTTAATAATTGTGGATAACTGGCAAATTAAAATAACCCTTAATAACAACATTCAGACATATTCTACGCGAGAAGAGTGCGGGGGAGTAAAATTACGAAGGGGGAATAAAAATAAAGTAACGCTATTCGCCCCTCCCCACAACTTCTAAAGCGTCCGTAAACATATATGGAAATAAATAACTCCGCCCCACCCGTTTTCTTCCTCCCCCAACCAGTCTGTTTCACTATCTTACGATAACAAAATCAATTCTTTTTCGTCACTGCTGCGCCTTTGTAATGGCAAACCAGCACCTAGCTAAGTGCCAATTACGTTGATCGTTAAATGATGAGGGAAATTTATGTTTTAAACAAGGTTTTCTCATACTTCGAGTAATATTGTGTTTTCAAATTTGGCGTGCGAATTGATCAAAACTTATTGCAGGGTCATTTTTCCTAGTTTTCTTGAGTCTAGAACAGTTGAGATATCGCTTGTTGAATTTTGAAAAATGGCATCAATGTGCGTTCTTAGAAGTTTTCTTTCGACATGCTAAACAATAACTAAAATGCTGAAAAGTGACCCTCGGCAAGACATTCCAGTCTTCGCTTGCGAAATTTCAGCTCTCTAACGTAATTTAATTGAAAGTAATCCTTGTTCAAAATTTCATATTATTTTTTCCAATTTGTGAGTTACCGTCTAACAATGAAAGCTACATTCTTTTGAGAATATGCAAGTTTTTGGTCATTTAATGCTTTAAATACGTCAAATCTATAGGTTGCCATTACAAATTTTTCAGTCTGCACCAGTGCGGTAAACGATACCACCACCTTAAACCACTGCACACACGCATTTATGGTGAAACGTATCATTATCAAAAAAACTGGGGTGAGGGCCCGGGTTGAGCAAACATTAGACATGCTGCGCTGAGGCGCAGCCCGAATAGAGAGACAAGCTTCTGGTTTATTTGGCACAAGTCAGCTTTACTATAGGAATTTGTCAATCCAGTAGTTGCGACCCGAACATTTGTGGACTCAGGTCTCACGTGACTGGCGAACCACGATTTCCCGACTACTCTCCGACCTCAGTGCCAACTGGGCTATAAGACGCCACATTTGCAGCAAGGGGGTCTCTAAAAGCCGGCCCGGCCTGAGGCCGGGCCATAACTCTCTAAAACCCGGCCGGGCCGGAAACTATCTAAAACCCGGCCCGTTATTAAAACAAGGCAAATTTTGGGCCGGAGAATCTCTAAAACCCGGCCCAGGCCGGAAATCCACTAAAACCCGGCCCGGGCCGGAAATCCTCTAAAACCCGGCCCGAATTAAAAATTTCATATTTTGGGCCGGGTTTTCACTAAAACCCGGCCCGAATTAAAAGTTTAATCTCTTGGGCCGGAAATCCTCTAAAACCCGGCCCGAAGTAAAAGTTTAATTTCTTGGGCCGGAAATCCTCTAAAACCCGGCCCGATTAACATTTTTGAATTTGGGGCCGGATTTTCACTAAAACCCGGCCCGAATTAAAAGTTTAATCTCTTGGGCCGGATTTTCACTAAAACCCGGCCCGAATTAGAAGTTTAATCTCTTGGGCCGGAAATCCTCTAAAACCCGGCCCGATTAACATTTTTTAAATTTTGGGCCGGAAATCAACTAAACCCCGGCCCGGAA
Organism: Trissonchulus latispiculum; assembly: GCA_030248195.1. Taxonomy (NCBI): domain Eukaryota; kingdom Metazoa; phylum Nematoda; class Enoplea; order Enoplida; family Ironidae; genus Trissonchulus; species Trissonchulus latispiculum. The sequence goes on from JASAND010018963.1 coordinate 24,290, forward strand.
ATCCAATAAAACAATTTGATCTTAATTTATCGCAATCTTAATTTGTATTGCCTTACTTAATAATTAGTAATAAAATAAAGCGAAAAATTGACCTATATTTGGTTAATCTATCAGCGAAAAATTTACCTAAATTTTAGTTATGTAATCTATAGATGACTTGTCATGGCCAGAGTCTGCTACTCGTCCGCTCACCGAGGTTTATCAGATTCCGGTACAAGTAAACAAATGATTTTTAGCGTGAACTACTTTATAATTTACGCTGAAATGCTAAGATTTATACGTGTTAGCAGATTCCTACTAAAAAATTATCAGAAATTCAGGTTTATTTTTGAATTTTTACATATATGTAATTCCAAGTACACTGCGTCCTGTCCGCTCACCCAAAATGGGCAGATATTAGAGTAAAACCGGCAAGAGAAAAACCTGCTTAATTTTTTAATTTTCTTAATGAAAAAACCGCTAGACGCCAAGGGGAAGTTTCAAAGGACATAAAAGGTTTTGATGAAAAGATTTGGGACCAAATTAAAGACAAAGTCGTTCAGAATTTATTCGGGTGAAATTTGAGCAAAACATTTTTGAGTAAAATTTTTTCGAATACAATATTCGATGTATCAGAAATTGTAGCATTCCATAAAATCTAAAATTAAAAAATTAAGCAGGTTTTTCTCTTGCCTTTTTTTACTCTAATATCTGCCCATTTTGGGTGAGCGGACAGGACGCAGTGTACTTGGAATTACATATATGTAAAAATTCAAAAATAAACTTGAATTTCTGATAATTTTTTAGTAGGAATCTGCTAACACGTATAAATCTTAGCATTTCAGCGTAAATTATAAAGTAGTTCACGCTAAAAATTATTTGTTTACTTGTACCGGAATCTGATAAACCTCGGTGAGCGGACGAGTAGCAGACTCTGGCCATGACAAGTCATCTATAGATTACATAACTAAAATTTAGGTAAATTTTTCGCTGATAGATTAACCAAATATAGGTCAATTTTTCGCTTTATTTTATCATTAATTATTAAGTAAGGCAATACAAATTAAGATTGCGATAAATTAAGATCAAATTGTTTTATTGGATTTCCGGGCCGGGGTTTAGTTGATTTCCGGCCCAAAATTTAAAAAATGTTAATCGGGCCGGGTTTTAGTGAAAATCCGGCCCAAGAGATTAAACTTTTAATTCGGGCCGGGTTTTAGTGAAAATCCGGCCCCAAATTCAAAAATGTTAATCGGGCCGGGTTTTAGAGGATTTCCGGCCCAAGAAATTAACTTCTAATTCGGGCCGGGTTTTAGTGAAAATCCGGCCCAAGAGATTAAACTTTTAATTCGGGCCGGGTTTTAGTGAAAATCCGGCCCCAAATTCAAAAATGTTAATCGGGCCGGGTTTTAGAGGATTTCCGGCCCAAGAAATTAAACTTTTACTTCGGGCCGGGTTTTAGAGGATTTCCGGCCCAAGAGATTAAACTTTTAATTCGGGCCGGGTTTTAGTGAAAACCCGGCCCAAAATATGAAATTTTTAATTCGGGCCGGGTTTTAGAGGATTTCCGGCCTGGGCCGGGTTTTAGTGGATTTCCGGCCTGGGCCGGGTTTTAGACATTCTCCGGCCCAAAATTTGCCTTGTTTTAATAACGGGCCGGGTTTTAGAGAGTTATGGCCCGGCCTCAGGCCGGGCCGGGCCGGGCCGGGCCGGCTTTTAGAGACCCCCTTTGCAGCAAGCTGGAAGGACTTTGTATCCAAACTGAAGTGTCAATAAAAGCACAAGTGCATTACACATGGAAAAATAGATCTTACCTACACTTTTAGCAACGCATGTTCTAGCAGTGGAATCATTCATGAAACTGAAATGTATAAATGAAATCTTGTTTTACGACAGACAAGAGTACATATTACATAAATAAGGACTGTATTATGATTGATATCGATTAATTGTTGCTGACCGTTCGGTCATTTCAACGGGTAAGCAAGCAGCATATAAAGGAATTAAGTATCAGAACTGGCAAGATTGCATAGTGCTAATTGCATCGCGCAATAGACTATCAATGGTATAAATATTAACACTACTTTAACTGTGGCCAACTCTAATCTTTCGGTTACGTACATGCAGGAATTGGCATCAAAATTAGGGTCAATGAATCGGCAGAATTCACAATACATTTGCAGTTTTGCGAACGCCCCGGTTGTTCTGTTCATGCAGTCTGCAATGTTAAAATTAAAGTCTTCAAAGTCTACCAATTAATTTAATAAAAAATTATGTCACACTTTATTGATTAACTACTTATTCTGATTTTATTCACGTTTTATTCAGATTTAACTTGGTGCAATGGAATCGGCAGTTATTCAAATTTTATTCCTGACTAACTTCTGAATAGCGTATTCAAATTTTAATCACACTTGGTGGGAGTCACTGTAAATCTAATTTGTGCCGATGAGCCAGGTGTATTTTCAGAACTGACTTTCTTCAGCCACTGTGGAACTTCAAACTATTCCAAGATTTCTTCACTTTAGTTTAATTTTGAAGAACAATAAAGAACGTATTTTAGCTTTATTTAAAAGTTAACTATGTATACCAAGCATTTGCTACTTACAGAAACTGCTAGATTTACTTAAATATTAAGGAATAAAATTTCTGCATGTTTAAAAAGCCCCTGCTTAGAGTTCTTGAATTATAGCCGCACTCCAAAACTCAGCAATTTGATATTTTGACTTTAATATTACTTTAAAGATAACCTGATTTTATCTTTTCCTCGGAGTAAAAACAGCTTTTGAATAACGCTTTATTTCCATAAAATTTATAAGATTCTGATAGCGTTTGTAGTTTATATGTCGATTTCATTGTTCCAGAGAAGTATATCAGGTTTTGAAAATTTTCGAGTCTGCTTGGAGAAGTAAATTTCTGCTCAAAATTGTTTCTTCTAGCATCCATGTTCAACAAAAAATTTTGAAGGTTATTCATAATACTTAACAATTTTAAATATTGATTGCTAAATTTTTTATTTATTACTATTACTGTGCTTAAATTCATGCTTAAATCACTTAATTCAGTAAAAATATACACTGCACTGAGCAGTACAAGCAAATTATTTGAAACGTTAGAAATTTAACAGAGTCTGAGCAGTAGCATGAGTTTGGCAAAAATGAGTGCGAATAACAGCTGATTAACTTTCTACTTTTTTCTGTTCTATTGGACAAATTCATAATCTTTCCGGCAGCGGATTGGTCAATTCTTTGTTAGGTATGTGGCTGAATATCAGAATAAAATCTGCATAGCTATTCAAATCTTATTCTGAGAATAACAAAAACTGAGCTGGTCACAATTTGGTGTAACGACAAATCTGAATAACTTGAGAATAAGATTTGCTATTCAGATTTTAGACTTATTCTGACAATAGCTATTTACATTTGGTGCAGTCCACTGTTAATTTAGATAAAATTTTAGAGTAACAGCTCTGGAGTTGTACCCGCTTGCGGATCGATACCCAGACCCGACTGGCTCTAAATTTCTATTATATATCTTAATTTTTTACTTCTACATCAAGAAAATGAGGTAAACGCGGGCCAGCAGACGGATCCACGGAGGACACAAGGCATTAATCATAAAGAAATAATGAAAAATGCCTGCCTGCAGTCACTAAGGCAAAAGCCTTAGTACGAAACAGGAGAGAGCACATGGGCGCGGTGAGCGCTCTTACCCAGGGAGAACTATTCCCTGAGCTCCTGCCTGGTTGTCCAAGAAGGACAGCTAGCACGGCTCTATCTGTGCTGCAACATATCCAGAGAAGGTTCAATCAAAACCTCTCTGACTGTGCTATGCACAGAAAGAGGACTGTAGTGGCCCGCGGATCTCCGTAGAGATACAAACAGCATTTTGCTGGGTAAGAGCGCTCACCGCGCCCTTTGGCTCTCTCCTGTTTCGGACTAAGGCGCTTGCCTTAGTGACTGCAGGCAGGCGTTTTTCATTATTTCTTTATGATTAATTTTTTACTTCTGGTTTATAGTCTGAACGAACTCGGCAGAGTATGATCAGGCTTCTATACAAAGGCTTACCAAACAAACTAAGTTGCGCTTCTTACTTGAAAAATCGTGCCTAAAGTTGGAACATATATCGCTTCGGACGAGATGCTGCAGATACTCCGACTTGAACACCACCTGATTCTCTGACTGCTTCTGCTCATTTTCTGGTATAGCTGAAAGTGTAAGAAAACAATCTAAGCTTACCGTTAAGACTGTCATTAAAATTTTGAATCCCACATTTGGCAACCATTTTGACTTCATCTTTTTGTCATCCATTAATTGGCTAAAACTTTCGGGAGCTATCTTAACACTCATTTTGGAACCTATTCTGTCTCTTATTTTTAGGAGCTATTTGAATTGCAACTTTTGTGAGCTATTTTGACTCCAAGTTTTGGGATTCATTTTGACTCTCATTTTGGGAGCCAGCTTCATTCTAATTTTGGGAGTCACTCTGACTTTCATTTTTTGGAAGCCATTTTTTGCTCACGTTTGGGAGACGTTTTGATTCCAACTTTTGTTAGCTATTTTGCTCCGAGGGTGGTATTCAATTCCATAATCAATACATGTGACATAGCACGACATACTAATCATTAGAGTCAAAAGGGCTCCAAAAACAGAGCAAAATTTGCTCCCAAAACGACAGCAGAATTTATTAGCTCCCAAAAATGAGAGTGAAAGCGGCTCCCAAAAGTTGCAGTGAAGATGGCTCCAAAAATTCAATGCTTGTAACATAGCCTAACCTCTCAATAATAGGAGCAGGAATGACTCCCAAAAATGAAAGTCCAAGTGGCTTCCAAACGTTGGAATCAGCTGTCAAAAGTGAAAGTACAACGTCTCCCAGAATGAGAGTCAAAATGACTCTCGAACTGGTCCCAATTGTCCAACTGTGCTTTGACTGACCTATGTTAACCTGAGCATGATTGCAGTTTCAAGCTTACAGTGTTTCTATCACCAGCTTAAAGACGATGCTAAAGAGTTAACACTAATAATGTGTACACAATAACACTGCCAATGTTATTACTGAAAATCGTATGTTGGAGGTGATGGAATCCGCATCTAGTTGCAGCAACAGTTGCAGTCAGAACTTTCCACGCCAGGCGACATTTTCAAGCTTTTTAAACTATCGATGAACCAGTAATACAATACAAAAGGGTAAACGAGAAATGTTTCATCAAACTTCAGCCAAACCATGGAAGGTCAGCAATTAGAAAGGCTGTGGTGTGGATTCGATACTTTGATGTGAAGTACATACCTACAGACTGCAGTACATAACATACTGTGTCTGCGCCATGGTGAATACTACATAGCTAACAAAGAATTAAAATTTGCTAGCGGACAACCGAGAATTGGAGAATCGGAGAACGGAGAACTACACTCTTATCATTATGTACTCTTGGTCGTGCTAATATCAGGGTTTCACGTTAACTTGAAAAGTTTGAAATCAGCGTCATAAGCTACTATTCTGAGTGGCTGGTGCTCTCAGTTCGGAAATCGGCAGCTCCGCTTTTGCACTTTTCTGCACATCTTTCAATCCTGGTTTCAACCTGTCACAATTTGAGACAATTCGTATGACAAATAGGCTTACCGAACGTGCATGGACAAAACGGTATTTGACTGTTCTGAAGAGTATCACTGCATGACTTTGGTATCGAATTGCTGAACTTTGGTTTTCGGGTTCCATTAGTATCAGTTCTGGCTTGTTGGCTCAGAAATTCGCTCAAACATGTGGTATTTGAACGGGCACAGGTTTGCTGGCAAAATCCTGACCCTGCAGTCGTGCCGTTGCCAACTTTGCAGCTTCCATGCCGTTTTGAGGCGGGATCAATCGAGATAACCGACGACTGATTTTCAGGAAACAGAAATCGGCAATCAATTTCGACAAATCGATTTTCGGCCTGATTATTGACGACTAGCTTCTCCGTAAATCCGGGATAGGCAGAGCACAGTGACAGGGCGTTTTCGGTTGTCACATTTTTATAGTCCTTTGTAGCCAAGCTTTCACCAACATCCGACAAAGTTGGAATGGAAAGACAACGGAATCTTTTTCCGGCTCGTTTGCATCGATCCTGACAGTTTTCTCCGATCATTCCCACGAAAAACAGAAAGAAATCTGAAATAAATCAATAACAATCAGTAATCAAAAATCTTAATCAGTGTTTAAAGAACAAAGCACTCAGAAAACAAAAATAGTTTTTTTCCGATAATATAAAAATGGTTTTACTACATATATAATATTCCATATTAGACGTATACTGAACTGCTCCTATATATTATCATAATTATCATTGTGATTATTAATTTATTGTACTGTTATTAATATGTGTAATTATTATCAATTATTATTGACCAACAAGCTATCGTTAATCTTACGCCCTGCGGGATCTAACCACAAATGTGGAGGCATGTGTAGTTGAGCCAAAATTAGAAACCTGATCGCTATGTGGCGGATGAAATCAACCAAGACGAAAAATTTAAATTTTCAACAAGTACAATATTGGAAAAATTTTGTGAGAGATTTAATCTACAGCAGTTTGGAAATGTAGTGCACATATTTCGTTTAGAATTAAAAAATATTTTTCAGTTATTTACGAAAAGCCGTGGACATGCTGTGGATGGACCTTAACGGACGTAAGCAGCAAAATTGGATAAATAAATTAATATTAATCGCTTAAATTAATTAATTCCAAAAATACTCAAAATAGCTGCAATTTAGAATGCCTTGGGTGGTTTGATCTTCACCTCAATTTAATTTTCTATGCCTAATTTTATCATTTTCAAAGCAAAGAAATTCCTCCAATAGCGGCGTTCGTTTCAATGAAAATCGAAAGTCATTCCTTTCTATCTGAATAAATGAATTTTGATCAAGATTTCAGATTATTGATTGTTACTTATCTATTTCAGATTTCTTTCTCTTTTTCGTGGGACTGATCGGAGAAAATTGTCAGGATCGATGCAAACGTGCCGGAAAAAGATTCCGTTGTCTTTCCATTCCCGCATTTTCGGGAAACGGAAATAATATCTCCCAAAAAGAGTACATTTTTGCCGCATCCGAAAACGCTGCAACACTGTGCTCTGCCTATCCCGGATTTACGGAAAAGTTGATCGTCAAAGATCAAGTTGAAAATCGATTTGTGGAAATAGATTGCCGATTTCTATTTCCGGAAAGTTCGTCTTCGATTATATCGATTGATCCCTCACCGTTGAGAAATAGAAATTGCGACTTCAACAGTAGTATCGGATTTTTCGAATCTGATAGCTGCTATCGAGTTTGCGATCCCTCAAATGCTACTTGTTTGAGCAATTTCACGGATGACGACAAAATCACAGCCAATGGAACTTCAAGTTTCGACCATTCGATTCCAAGCTATTGTGATACTCGACTATCGCGGGATAAAGTTCCGTTTTGCCCCTGTGCTCTTGGTGGGTTAATTTGGAATTAAACCGAATATTTTAAAGTTCAATGGTCCATTCAATGAATCAACGAAAACTAAGCTTTCTAAAATGGAATTAAAAAAAGCTAGAATAAGATTAGCTGTCATCTTTTGGTACTTTCAACGGTAATGTCAGCAGATATTATTTGGAAAGGGAAGCAGGCATAGGAAGGATTAATAAACCTGATATGGAAGTTCAGCTGACGGCCCTGTGGTGTAGTGATTTAGCATGTCTGACTCCGGAGCAGAAATGCCGTGGTTCGATCTCCGGCCGGACCAATTGTTTACTTTCAATCTGGAATGAGAAGCTGAACCTCCCTCTTCCCTTCTCTCTCCTAGGTCCTGGTTTCAAGAACGCCTGACGCCTCTCGTATGGGCTTATCTCCTCGGTTTCTTATATATTCTTGTTTTGCTGCATCAATTAGCATCCATTATATAGGTAGTCCGCTTTGGTCTTTGCTTAGGTCTACTCCTTTCATGCACCGTAATACTTTCAAATATAAAAATTAAAAATTAAAATTAAACTAAATTAAACTAAACTAAATTAAACTAAACTAAGCGATATAAATCGTATTTAAAATCGTATTTAAACTAAATCATATTTGAAACCAAAGTCTGAAAAATGTTTGCAGTTTCAGATATTCCGGAAAATGAGAAGAGATTGTCGGAGAAACAAATTGTTCCAACTCAGCCCACGTTGTACACTGTTGTAAACGAATTTATTTGTTCCAATTTCCACAGCTCCAAAAACAAAATATTAGGTAAGATTTTCTTTACAGGTTTTCGACATGTTCGCCTTTTGCATGATCCGGGCGCTTTCTACTAACGCCTAACCGTTTTCAAAACAGTAATCCTCACTTGTGTATAACAATAGTGCTGTCGTATTGTCATTGTGTAAGCTGGAGTCTGACTTTTGCAATGGAAATAGTTAGAAATTTCTGTTTTGAGTTTTAGGCGTAGGTAGGAATTTCTGTTTTGAGTTTTAGGCGTAAGGAGGAATTTCTGTTTTGAGTTTTAGGCGTAAGTAGGAATTTCTGTTTTGAGTTTTAGGCGTAAGGAGGAATTTCTGTTTTGAGTTTTAGGCGTAAGTAGGAATTTCTGTTTTGAGTTTTAGGCGTAAGGAGGAATTTCTGTTTTGAGTTTTAGGCGTAAGTAGGAATTTCTGTTTTGAGTTTTAGGCGTAGGTAGGAATTTCTGTTTTGAGTTTTAGGCGTAAGTAGGAATTTCTGTTTTGAGTTTTAGGCGTAAGGAGGAATTTCTGTTTTGAGTTTTAGGCGTAAGTAGGAATTTCTGTTTTGAGTTTTAGGCGTAAGGAGGAATTTCTGTTTTGAGTTTTAGGCGTAAGTAGGAATTTCTGTTTTGAGTTTTAGGCGTAAGGAGGAATTTCTGTTTTGAGTTTTAGGCGTAAGTAGGAATTTCTGTTTTGAGTTTTAGGCGTAAGTAGGAATTTCTGTTTTGAGTTTTAGGCGTATAGAGAAATTTCTTATTAGAGTTTAAGGCGTAAGTAGGACAGGCATAATTAGGATACACGACCCTCCTGGCCAGTAAGAGGCCAACTACAAACGAAGTAGGACCAACAGAACTTTATTATCCCCCAATCCCTTTGAGTTGTTGGCAGTTTTAATTCTCCCGTTCTCTTCATTCTTAATACCAAATCCAAAGTGGATAGCAATTGTCCTCTGTGCAGTAACTGTGTCGTCTTTTATTATGCTCTGTTTTGAGCTATGTTTTTTCATTTTTTCCAGTTAATTTCAGTTTGCACCAAAGAACTGGACACTTCGGGCGCACTCCGACCCTTGCATATGTATTGCGAATTTTGTAGCTCCGTGATGCGGGGAAACTTAGTCAACTGTTTGTAAGTCTACATTACTCTGAGCTTATAATAACCTAGTTTATATCCTTCGTGGATCCGCCTGCTGGCCCGCGTTTACCTCATTTTCTTGATGTATCTGAGTTTATAATCGGAAGAGTAAGACACTGAGCGCTTCAATCCTCACATTTGGGGCTAGGGTTTGTTTATTGACACTTTAAATGGAATAAAGCATTTGTTGGTTAAGGTACCTAATGTTTATCCAGTTTCTGCTGTTTAGGCATATGCTGAGCGATTCTGCCAAAACTTGCGTTTCTAACAGTATAGGTAACGTTTTGCCATTTACACAACAGCCCAGTGTACTTGCCAAGAGTTAGGACACTAAGCACTTCCGAAAGTATTAAGCCTGCAATAAGCTCGAAACATTAACGTCGAAATCAAAGCGTTTAAACAAGGCACGCTGACATTTTTCACAAACAGGTATATTCGACATATTAAATGTGAGTTAAGGAAGTCGTACATAAATAATTTAATCATTAGCTTTGACTAACTATCTATAGATTTTTTATTTATCAGAAATTATAGGTCTGATTCCTGCAACCTCTCAAACATGTAACAACAACCAGCAACGTACATAGCAAACAAGCGGACGTACTGTAATCGAGAATGCCACGATTTTCACGATTTTTTCAAATTCCCACAGTTTTTGTCAGATTTCTGAAAGATTGCCTGAATGGAACCCGGTGATTGCCTTGTTGTTAAAACGAGCTAATTCTCCAGAACATAAAACTTATTGCTGTATTAGCAGCTTCCCTAACTCAAATTAATAGCATTTAATTGGTCTAAAATCCTTTTGCTAGAACTTACTAGAATCAAGAGTACATACATAATAAAAAGTAAGAAACTCTTACACTAGCATCTACAAATCATGCTACATAGGTATGCTCGGTTCATTAACTTCCGGGAGGGGTCCCATTTTGCACTAATTACACGCTTTCATATAAGCGTGCGTCTGCTGGCTGATTGGTTCATTGGCCTAAAAGGTATAGATAATTTATTAACTATTCTAATTAATTAATTATAACATAAAGCTAATTAAAGTTATAACTAGTTAAATAAAATAACTTATAAATTACCTACCATAAGCCTTGGGTCAATCAGCGAACAGACACACGCTTATTGAAAGCGTGTAATTATTGCAAAGTGGGACCTCACCGGAAGTTACGGGGGGTTCCCGAGTTAATGAACTGAGCGTACCTTAGGTGATTTGTACATGCTAGTGTAAGAGTTCTTACTCTTACTATTATGTACTCTTGCTAGAATCACCGAATGATAAACGAAAGAAAGAAGGATGCCACTACAGCACCTCCGACCCGAAAAATTCGGGCCTGAGGTGGGGATCGAACCCACAACCTTCCGCTATCTAGGCCAACGCTCTACCGATTGAGCCACCCAGGCACAATCGAACCAAGCTTAAGTTTGAATTCGTTCCCAAACTGTAGTGACACGTTTTTGAATAAGCACTAGAACCCCGAGATTTCTGCCTTAATGCTTCGAGCATATTGCAGGCTTAATACAGTATCCCACTCTCATTTTATAAACTCCTGGTAAAACACACCTAATGCTCGACCCCCCTTCTAAGGACCTTTTCGCGCTGGAGTTAAAACAGTACGGTTAAAATTTTTGGCGTATTCTGGGTTGTCCTACATTTGGATTGCCCTACACTTGCTGATTGGCTATTTGTAAATGCACGTGTTAATTGCGCCCGCCTACTGGGTAGTGTTAACTACAGTATGACGTCTCACGTAAACAACAGCTGAGTAATTCCTTAAGTTTTAAATGCAAATGTATTGTACGGTAAGGGTATATACGTAATGACTTTTTAATGCCTTCTTGACATTGTGAAACATTTTAACTTCAAGTTTTAGAATCTACTTGAAAATGCTATTATTTGGATAAAATCTCATTTAGGTGCAATGATAAGCAAAGTTTAGCGATTGTTTTCAAAAGCTCTGCTTTATTACCACCTAAAAGCATAGGATAACGTGGGGGGAATGGGGGGGTGCAGACCCCCCCAGACCGACAAAAAACGGGTAAACCCCCTCAGCGAAAAGAAAAAAAGGGCAGACCCTGTCGTCCAGAAAGCAAAAAAGGGTAGACCCCTCAGCGATTTTCACTGAAAACTGGTAATTTTTTAGCAAATTTTAGCGATTTTTTCAAAAAAGTTCTTAAAAATCGCTACAAACTGTCATTTTTGACTAAATTTTGGTCAAAAACGTTAAAAATTCGCAATTTTTACTAATTTCGGGACAGACCCCCTTAAAATTTTGGATTTTTTCAGGGGTAGACCCCTCGCCGAGGTCGGTGTAGACCCCCCCAGAATCGGACCCCGTGTTAATGTATGCCTAAAAGCTTCTAAACTTTAATTTAATCCTGGTATATGTTTTGGAATTGGCAGCAATTGAAGAATTTGTTCAAAAGTTTCCTTTGCTTTAGCAATTTCTCTAAAATTTTGACGAATTTCAAATTTAAGTAGCACAACATTTTATTTGAATCTTTTTGTAAAAATGAAAATGCCAATAGCAAAATATTTTCCACGTAAGGACATATAAATTTCCTTTATATTCATTTTTAAAACAAATTTCTGCATAAACTGAGTGAAATTAACCCATTCTGACCCTTCACAGTGGCATGTACGAGTCTTAATGTGTATTCTTATTTGCTACTACACCAGCCAATCAAATTGTGTAGGACAATCCAGATGTAGGACAACCCAGAACAAACCAAATTTTTTATCTCCTTTAACCCTGTGCGCGAAAAGGATTGAGTTAGTTTTAACTCTATTAACTCGTTTAACTCGTTGCGCGAAAAGGCCCTAAGTTTAGTGAACAGTCTGTCCAACCTGAATCTGGGTTAGAGTAACTCTGGTGGAATACAATCTGATTGCAACTTGATGTCCTAATGTCACTTGTTAAAGAATACTTAAATATTATTTAACCAGAGCTCGACTACTGCTTAGGTATTTGATTTAGTTTGTTGCCGTCTGTCAATAGTTCATAGCCTACTATATCCCAATACAACTTCTGAGAAGTCCAACATCGATAAAGCTGGATTCCTTTTATTATCTGAAAATATTAATTAATCTAATAAATTTTTTAAAACTAATAATCCAAAATTTTTCCTCCTAAAAAAGCTTAAATCTGCATAGTGTACTGAATCTGATTCAAGTTCATTTAAAGAATTTCAAACGATCTTTGCTAATTTTTATCGTTCATGTTCACTATTGACTTTTTAGGTGTAATGTCCAAATGGTTGTGCTCAAGTGATACTACGCTAATCAGTAGTGGGGTAAACTAAAACTCTTAATACTTTTACTTGATGGTGTAGAATTTTCTTGTAAAAAGTAAAATATTGAAAAAAGACATGTTAGACAAGACAAGACAAGGCGAGTAATTTACTTGAATTAGAAAGTAACATAATTCAAAACAATAAAATGTTTATTAGTACAGAGTCACAATTTTAATATAACCTTACAGTAAACTCATTTATACTAACATTTATACAAAATACATATGCGTATATACTTCAAGTAGAACAGGAAAAGACCAGCACTGGTTATCTAACTCCCCGCCCTTTAAGTAAATTTCTTAGGTTCAAATTTTCAGGTTGGTTCCGAAAAATACTTACTGTGGTTGCGTTTACAGCCTCTTCTGGTAGTGAGTTCCAAAAGATTGACTACTCTCCAAGAGAATTAATTTTGTGTTACAACCAAATTTGGTCTATGCAAAGCTTTCCATCTTAGCCTATGCCCTCTTGTACCCCCATCAGGAAAGTACTGAAAATAGTCAGAAAAGTCCATATTAATATCATTTTTCACAATTTTGTAGCACAAGATTGCATCATTAACCAATCTTCGATATTCTAAACTAGCTAGTCCTAAAGCCTCCAAACGGTCTATATATGAATTGTACATTCCCGGCAAGCGTTTTGTGAAAACCCATTAAGCACGCTCCACTTTATCAATATCTTTCAATAAATAAGGTGACCAAACCTGTGTGTTATATTCCACTAACGGTCTAACAAACGTTTTATATAATTTAAGTAGCATCTGGGTACCTCGAGTTTGAAAAGATCTAAATATTCTAGCTGACAGAACCTGTGCTGCTCTACTTATTTTTTCGCAATACTTAGAAACTTTTTGATCTCTTGATAATAAAACTCCTAAATCATTTACATCTCCCACATTCCCCATTCGTTCTCCCATTAAATACAAGTCCACCTGCTGTGATCCACCAATCGAAAATACATGACACTTCGGTATGGACAAATTCAACTGCCAATCTATAGCCCATGCACACAATGACCAGCCCTGTAACACCATATCGCTCAAGCTTATACATTAGTTTGCCATGAGGCACAGAATCAAAAGCACGAGCAAAATCAATGTACACACAATACACTCGTTCACCCCGGTCTCGAGCTGAGTACCACGAATGCAGGGTAGACACTAGATTTGTTAAAGTTGATTTGGATTTTCGAAAACCATGCTGATTTTTATTAATCAATTTATTTTCAAGGAGGAACTTCCAAAGATCTTCAACTATTAAAGTTTCAAAAACTTTACAAACAACGACTGTCAAGCTTACTGGTCGATAATTAGATGGGTCGGATGGTACTAGATGGTGCTTCCTTTCTTTTTAAAAACAGGCACCACAATTTCGGTTTTCCACTGATCAGGTAAAATTCCAGAATTTAAGGATTCTGTGAACAACAATTTCAACGCCACAGATACAGACGAAGTCACCTTTTTTAATACATAACTTGACAGTCCATCAGACCCCGCCGAGAATTTCGATTTTAATTTTTTCAAAGCTTTTCTATCCTCTCCACGGTTATTATAGAAGTCTCCAATCTTGCCTCTGTTTGAAAATCCAAAGAAGGTAACCTCGCATTATCCGTTTGATATACAGATGCAAAGACAGTATTCAACATATTAGCCCTATCTATATTATTAGTAGCAGTCATTCCATGTTTCTTTAATGCAGGACATTTTTCATCTTTTCCCCTTAATCTAGAGTTTATATAGCAAGCTTAACAAAAAAAAATCAAAATTTGGTTTTTTGGCTGGAACTTTCGCAAAACTAAACCAAATCGATTACTTTGAGGACCCATGGATAGGTCTTGGGCTAAGCTTTAAACCCACCCCAGTTTCGTTGCTCTACGGCCTACCAGTAAGTAGCAGTAGACGAAAATGTGTGATTTTTTTGTTAAAGGTTTAACAAAAAAATCACCCGTTAACAAAAAACTCAGTGGCGGATCGGGTCCCAGAGAGCAGCTAGCAACTTTTTCTCATTAGTTTTGGATAGAGCGCACTAAATAACGTATTTAGAACCCCAAACCGCTAACCTAGTGCTCCAACTAAGGCAACTGACCCCGCCGAAGTCTTAGTGGTCACTGATGACCCCCGACAGCGTCCAGTATGAAGTCTGGTGGCTCTAAAGTGCCGTTTTAAAGGCTAAAACGTTGTTTTTTCGTGTTTGTGAGTGATTATATATAACCTGTTTCCGGGCATTTTGGCAGAGAAACTCAGAACTTCGTATGTTGCTGGGGTATGACCCACGGTCACGTGACCCCTGCCGGACCCGTGCGGACCCTCCAGGTACCAACTGGACAGTCCGAAGTGGCTATAAACATGTCCTAGGGGGTTTTCGAGGGCGCTGAATTCAAATCTGGCATTAATTTTGGGCATCTGACTTCTGGGATCACGTTTACCATCGGACGGTCCAGGCCGGGATGGTTACCAGGTTGGACTCCCAGAAGTGTCAGGCAACCTCAAAAACAACGTATATAAGGGTTTTCGAGGTCGCTGAGCTCGATTTTGAAGTTAGGTTTGCTCTAGCTGCTGTTCTGACTTCAGTAACGAAACATAAAAATGATTTTTTATTTGTTAAAATTTTAACAAAAAAATCACCCACCCCAGGACGGCTCAGAGGTCCGGCTGGGAACTTCTATACATGTATCGATAGCCCACAGTCAGGACATGTCACATGCACAATATGGGTTGCCTAGAGTTAGCAAATAGCAGCTGAAATTCGAACTTCGGTCATGAACGTTTTTGAGGTCACTTTTGGGTACCCTCACGTAAAGGTCTGCCCTGAACGCATGGAGAGGGCCTACGGACTCAAACTCACAGGCTGCAATGTCGAGATGTGTGGCTATCACTATGCAAAAAATTGGGTCTCTGCGACTCTCCTGTGAGTCAGGGTGGGGTTATTTTTTTGTTAAAATTTCGGGTGATGTTTTTTGTTAAGCTTGCTATATATGAATATAACTTTTTCGGATCACCACAGTTTGCAATATCGTCTTCATGTCTCCTAACTGACCTCCGAATAGATGCTCTTCTTGCCGCAGATGAAGCCCTCTTAAACTTTTCTCTATTTTCCAGATTAGGATAGCTTTAACATTTTTTCACATTTTTTTCTTTTTAGCTTTTGCTTTTCTATCTTCTCCACATTGTTTTACTATTCCCATTCCACAAGGAGCTTAATAGGTAGATAACAATCCATAGTATACGACATAAGCTGACTAAACACATACCAGTCATCACAAACATTACCAGCAAAAACCTCATGTCAATTGACAGAAGACAGAAATTCATTCATAGCTACATAGTTTCCTTCCTTATATCTATACTTAATTTTTTTCAGTAGCCGAACATTTTTCCGTCCAGTTACATCACAACTTATCGAGTTATGGTCACTCGTCGAAAAAGGAGCAGTAACCTCAACATTTTTCACGTAATTTTCATCACTTGCCAAAATTAAAGATATGGTGATTTCTAGTAGGAAATTTCACTAATTGGAGAAGACCTATTTCATTAAATACATCGATAAAAATACCTTCATTTACGTTTTCCGTTGAATAATCCTCCCAGTCAACATAAGGCAACTTAAAATCTCCCAACATAATCGTATCCTTATTTAAACAATTACCTCGCACAAAATTTAACAGTTCCGCATCCGAGTTTCTAGAAGAATTTGGTGATCTGTACACCAAGCAAAAGCGGTATTTTGTTTGACTAAGGTAAACATCCACAACGAGCACTTCAGAAAAACCTTGACTGTAGGTTGCTACTATCTCCGACAGTAAATCAGCATGCACTAAAAGACAGCACCCTCCATGACCCCCTCCTACCCTGTCTTTTCTAATAACTCTATGCTGTAGATCTCCAAAGACTTCAGAATCCTTTATCTCATCATTAAACCACGTTTCTCTGATGAAAACTAAATCTAGGTTTTGAGAGCAAATTTCAGCTTTTAGGTCTAGAATCTTGTTTCCAAGACATTGTGCATTAAATACAACACATTTCAAAGCACGGGGTGATTTGAACGGGCGACTATATCCAGTGCATGCTAATTTACCTGCAAAATGCCACCACGTTTCTTATCCATAATGTTCCCTTTCTGAGCCTTTCTGTAGCCTTGTCTAGCCTCGTTCGTAATTTCCTGTCCTCCTCACGCTGTCTGAAAGTCAATTCCGCCCGAAACCAAATTTTATCCCATCTTTCCTTTCCGCCCTTAAGTCCCTGACACCACCAATAAATGTCAATCGCGCCTCCTGATTGCTAAATTTCACCTTGATAATACGAAGTTTTTCGTCTTTTTGTTTGACCCCGTCACGGTAGACGTCGGTGATACTAGCAGAATCAATATCCAAGGCTGCAGCAATTTCATGAACTTCTTTCAAATCCGCAACTCAGCAGAAACTACAAATCAAATGGAAAAGTGTACGGAAATCAATTCATCAAAACAAGAAAAACGCATATCAAATTAGCATTAATATAAAGAAAATCAATTGTAAATTTAATGAATTCTAAATTATTCTAAATCTAATCGCGGGCTGCATCAATAAAGTTTAAGAATAGCAGCAGAATAGCAGAAGGTTCCCAAATACTAGATTCCCATTCAAAAATCGGACTCAGCCTTCTGCTATTCCGCAGCTATCTTAAACTTTTTTGGAGCAGTCTATTGTAAATCTAAATTCTAAATCAATTCTAAATTAGTCCTGATGGTAAATCAATAAATAGATTAAACTCAAACTCCAGTTAGGCGAGTTCAGCTGAGGCTGAGACCAACTTGAGAATACACAAAAAATTCTAACTGACAAGTTTTTCAGATTTTTCGTGCTTTCGATCACATGCAGACTGATTCTGGTTTATTGTCAGTTTCTATTTCAGGATACGAAAACCTGCAATTTCTACGGATCGTACCAAACCTACTTTCAGGTGGTAGATTTCTACAGGTGCAGCTTAAATCTGATACTTTATGTTAATTGTATTTGCAGTAAATGGCAACAATCTCTAAACGTTTTTGGCTATGCTTGTGTCGTAGCATGAATGACTTCACTTCGACGTATGTTAGTTAGTGCTTGTGCTTGTGCTTGCGCTTGTTCTTGTGCCCTAGTGAGAACCGGCATTAACAAACAAACATACTAGGTATTAATATCAAAATATGACACACGCAAAACCAAAATTATGTTGGTGCTTTTCGAAATCTCTTTTCAGGAATTTTACGATTCAATTGTGGAATTTGTCAGACCCAACAAAAACAGCTCTTGTAATTCGGATACAGAATGGGTCAATTTCGTTGAGCTTAAATGGCCTAAATCTACTACAGAACTCTCCAGCTCCACGCTGTCACGTTGATGCAACCTATTTCTGTATTGTTCTGATGCACAAGCCTACCTCTCTGACGGTATGATTTGTTTCTCAAAATAGGACGAATATTAAAATTAACCAAACAAACTTTAGGTTCCTAGTTGGACTTGCAATTTTGTTCACAGTCCCCCTTCAAAACCTCCTGGCTGATCAAAGATTCAAGCAGTTTTGTCACTTTCGACTATATTGAACAGTATTGTATTGTATTGTATTGTATTGTATTGTAGTGGACAATTTAATACAAAATAACATAGAACTCACGGTAACAGTAATTGTTCCGTAATTACCATCTGAAATGTCAAAAATCATCTAAATACAATTTAGTCTACATCAAGGTTTAGCTCATGCTCACTTTTCTCGATATGGCTAGATGAAATGTGAAATGTGTCACTACAGCACCTCCGACCCCAAAAACTGGGGTCTAAGGTGAGGATCGAACCCACAACCTACGGCAATCTAGGCGAACGCTCTACCGATTCTCTAATTAGTTTGGTTCTGTTTTTTTCAGATCTTCATCTCAGAGTATTATCACCGCTGTGTGTATCAGAGAACCATTTCAAGTGTACGGATGTCGTCCTTCTACAGTCTGGCCTTCAGTTCAACTTCAGCTCGACTCACTTTTCAAGCGCTCTCAACAGCGAATCAAGTATGCACTAGTGTTGGGATTGGGCGAAATTTTTTTTGCTTGACCTGGCTTGGCTTGGCCGGAGTTTGAGGTTGGCCAGCCAATTGGACATTGGCCGTTCGCCGGCCAACGGCCAACTGCCAAGACCCAACGGCAAACCGTAGTATAGCTATAGGCCAACGCATGTATGCTGGCTGGAGGAAATTACTATTTTTATTCGTCTACCGCGCTTTATTGTCCGTCAACCTAATTAAACTTTATTCAAAATAGCTTTTCCAAACTTTTAGCTCCAATTCTGTTTTAAGTTTACTGGAGGACTACATTGAGTTGACGAGAGGTTGATCACTAGACGAATTTAATAACTAACTTGTTTAAAACTAAAAACTGAGCCACAATTAAAATTTGCATGTAATTAATATTTTATTGAAAAATTAAACTGCCGAGGTACGATAACTGAGTACGGACGTATGGAAAGTAGGAAGTGTCAACATCTTGTGTAGGTGAACGGTGAACTGAAGATCTGTAGTAAAGTAACGCTTGACGTAACGTATTTTAAAGTAACCTAAATGTAACGTTTGTAATGCAACATGTGCACGATATTATGCAGCAGAATTAAATGTTGCAACACAGCTGACGCATAAAATCAGTAAATTTGAGCTTTGCCAACAGTCGGCCATTGGGCAGCCGACAGCAAACGACCAGCCAATTGGCCGATGACCGTTGGCGATTGGCCGGCCAAGCCAACTGGCTGATATTTTTCCGGCCAACGGCCAATGGTTTGGCCGGACAATGGCCGCACCGGCCAACGCACAACACTAGTATGCACTTCTGTAGCGCTTCTGTCCAGACCGAGGGTAAGCCCAAAACGGGAGGCGTCAGGTGTCATGTGTGTACCCTTGAAACCAGGACCTAGGGGAGAGGGGAAGAGGAAAGGTCAGCTTTTTCACTCAGGATGGAAAGTAGATGATTGGCCCGACCGGGGAACGAACCACGACCCTTCCGCACTGCAGTGAGACGCGCTAACCACTGCACCACAGGGCCAACAATTGAACTCCAGAGTTGACGAACGGGATTTCTTTTCGAGGGGTCATCCCATCCTATCCCAGGCTTATCAATCTTTCCTATGCTTGCTTCCCCCTATACTCTACCATTCGTGCAAATTGGACTTCAGTTGGAGATTAAATAAAATGTAATTCCAGAGGAAAATGCATTAAAAGTTGTATCATATGAATCAAAATAGAACTAAAAAGTAAGAACCGCCATTGGACAGTAACGCTGCAGGGATATCTACAATATGCGATCACCTAGGTTCTGTAGCATGTCCTAATGTCATTTAGAAATAAGTAATTGAATATAAGCTATTCTTATAATATATTAATTCAAGAGTTTATAACAGGAAGAGTAAGACACTTGGTTCTCCTGCCACCGTTCGAATCTGCTTTTCAAACACTTCGGCCCAAACACAATCACCCATACTATGTCACAGTTATCTGTGTTTCAGACTTGCAGAAGCTTCCAGGATTTACAAATCCTGGGCGATTCCGGGCACTTCGATCCCTCCAACCAGTCAACCGGTTCAACCACCACGTCGTCGGCAAATCAAACCACCGCTCCCAGCTTGATTCGAATCCATTTGCTGGACTATCAGCGAACGCTCACCGAAGACCAAGTATCCAGCCTAAAACAGAGACTAAAACGAGCCGAACTCATCCTAGGCCTACTGCTAGGATTTTCGGTTCTCCTCGTGCTGGTTTCCGTTCCACTGGCCGTTCGGTGGAAGCGGGAACCGTCACGGGAGGAAATCCTGACAAGAATGCTGCCAGCCGGGCTTCACGTGCAGGAATGCAACCGAACCATGGCAAGCAAAGGAGCGGCCACAGCCACAGCCACCATGATCAAGCGATGCGAACCGCTGCGAGCCAGCAAAACGAGCAGCAGCCTTCTGCATCGGTTGGACAGCAAGGTATCCCTGGATCGAAGCGATCAAGCCCAGACGGCGAGCAGTCAGCAGTCCAAGCCTTCGGGAACCCTGTTCTTCTAGATTGACCGTGAACTACATTAGTGTACATTCGTGCCGAAAGCTAAACGTAGAAATTTTCACATTTCTGCGACTAAGTGAAAATGATATCTCAGCGCTCGACAGAGTTACAGAACGTGAACGCTGAGTTTTTGACAGTGAAATGAGCATCTTTTGCAGTATAAGCTGTGTAGTATTAGATATGTACATTGCATATCATTCAATATTTGCTATTGTTTACTTTTATTTGACTATTTTATTGTTATTTCATTATTATGCTAGTAAAAGCTAATAGCATTATGTATGGTCAATAATAAAATCGATACTAATCCATTCTACGTAAACTTATCATTGCATTACTATTGCTTTATTGAAAATGCTTGCAACATTTAAAGTTTTACAGGTTTAAGCTGTAGACTACTTCCTTTTCGATCGCTTTGAAGATGGCTAAGCTTTATCTGAAGTTTTAGTTCCGGCGCTTCTTCTGCCTCTCCGTTTCGAGGTTTGCCCTTTTGATTTATCCTTCGAACTGCTCTTGGAGGCAGTCTTTCTCTTCACGTTATTACTGGCTCCCTCAGCCCTTGCCCTTTTCCTATCGTCAGCTTTGGCTCGGCCACGTCTGCTCGATCCTGTGGCAGTTCTTGTGGCTGATCGGCCGGTTCGGCTGTCAGTCGTTGTTCGGCCGCTTGATCGCGAAACAGCAGACTTTTCACCAGCTCTTCCGGATTTGGTGGAACTGTCTGCTTTTCGGGATCTCGTTTTCTCATTTTCGTTTCGTTTTCTTCCGCTCGATTTCGGTTTCGACCGTCCGGATCCGGATTTTCTAGACCCAGTCGTTGCTGGCTGTTTTCTGACGGATTTTCTTGATCTGCCCGACTTTGATCTCACCTTTCGTCGTTGACTCGTCCTTGCTCTTTCTTTACTTTCACTTAATTTTTGTGTTTTAGGTCGATCCTTGCTGGATGTTTCCACTTTTCTTTCTCGTCTTTCTCGGCCGGAGGACGACTTTTTCCCTAAATTCCGTTTTCTTTCCGTCAAACTTTCCAATTCCGGTGCCAATTCAATCGGCTTTCTTCCGGAATGCGGCAAACGAAGAATTGGCTCCGGTTGGCTGCCGGAAATCGGTTCTTCCGTCGTTTTTCGGTGTTTCGATGGCTTTCTTCGAACGACAGACTGATTTCCCATAGTCGAACTTTTTCCGGTTCTACTGGCGCCTGATTCCGATCTACCTGTCCTTAACAATCAATACAAATCATAAAATTTAAATTAAAATTCAGAATTACTGTGCGCAAACTACGTAAACTGGTAAGATTTAATCCTTTGATTGAATTCAAAAACCTGACTAAAACTTGTCAGCATAATTTTGGAAATGTTAAAGGCATCAGTGGTGTAAAAAGTTGTTTGCAATTGTTAAAACAGTTCGCCTGCCTGCCTAGTGCCTAGGGTTAAACGAGTTTACAACTTCTAACTCTCCTCTTTTAGCTCCCGCACGAAAAGACCCCTAGTTCATCCACAGTTAATATTTGGGCAAAAGATATTCAAAATTCTATTAACCAATGTTCTTTGCTCTATTACCACGGCTAACTGGTCAACCAATTTATGTTCAGGTACTTGAGGTTGAAGGTACTAACTAACTACAACTGTTTTCGGGATTCAGCGTGCGTTGCAATAGTCCCAATTTTCCAAACAAAGGTACGCACCCTCTAATATTCTGAAATCGTTACTGTCTTTTCTCAAGTTATTTAGTTACAGAAAGAATAGCTGCCTGCTACTGAAAAAGCGCTGACCTGTCAGATCTAGCCGTCTCTCGTTCGGTCACACTGCGCTGGTGGGAACGAGATGTGCCTGATCTATCTTCCGTCAGCTCAACGGGCTTTCTGATTCTGGCCGGTTCTCCGGCCGTTTCAGTTGGCCCAGTCTCAGCGGTTCGAACTGTTCTCCGAGGCGGCAGTAGACCACTGCTTCCGCTGAGGCGATTGCTGCGACTTCGGGCAGTTCGAACACTGGGATCCTGGCTTCTTCGTTCGCTCACGGTTCTGGGCAACTTTAGATCACTTCGACCGGAGAACAGTTCCTTCAGCTGGCTGGAGGAGCGTCTCCACGATTCTCGTTCCGACTTTCGTGCTTCCGCAATCTTCGAATTTCGTCGTCTCACCGGAACCTGCGCCGGTTTTTCCGGTTCCGTCTGATCTCTGGTGTTTCGTCGGTCATCGCGCTGCGATTTCTTGCTTCTGTCGGTTCTGTCCCTCGGTTTATCGTTTCGACTTTTACTCTTTCGACTTAGTTTCAGCTTTTGCAGCAGTCCTCTGCGTTTCGATTTGGATCGACCTTTTTCCGATGTCGTGGGCTGGTCGGCCCGCGAACGACGTCGCGATCTTGAGGTCGTTGAGGCTTTGTAGGATTGCGACCGATCCTGCGGCTGAGCTCGATTGAGGGCGCCTGCCCTTCGACGCTTGCCCTGTTTCCGGCTGTCATCGCAAAGCAAAAAGACCACCGAAAAGGCAATTGCCAGACTAAATAGTAGCAGCGAAATCAGCATTGTGTTAAGCGGTTAGTAGTTGTAGGCTAACTGTAGCGGCTTAAATCCCCGTTTATTTCAAAATTTTCTTGTTTTTTCTAGCTAGTTAAGTGTTTCTATGCTTCGCTCAATCCTGATTTCGACTTTAGTGTTATAATCTAGGCTCGCTGCCCGGGCTTATAGTTGAGTGGTCAGAGTACTCGACTGCAAATCAGCCAACTCGGGTTCGATCCCCGTCCTGGACACTTTTCTTCACATCATTCAATCCTGATTTCAACCTTTCACAAGGTCATAACTCTATTTACATTCTGTGGGGGCTGACTGTAACACTGTTAACAATGAGTGCGCTAGAATTGTCTTGCAACGTATCATTTCCGTCTAGGTTAGGACTAAGCCGTTTTGTCTGGGGACAGACGAATTTAAACTCAAATTCCTGTAAGTTTGTTGGAAGATTTTGTTTTACTTAATTATCCGAGGATAAAATCTCCGAGGATAGTCACAGTAAACACTAGTAACCATGTGTGTATATGCGTTTTGAACTGAAATGCATTTGATTGGCTACGTAGCTAGAAGCTACCATACCTGCATTTAAGAATGTTATTCAACTGCTAAGATCTTTTTGTGACAACGATAAATAATTTTTAGCCTATTGTCCCTAGTGTGTCAATTAAGTTTTAGCTTACTCCTCTTAGTTATAAATTATTAACACTAGCCTTTTACCACTACCTACCCACTGGGGGGGAGCGTTGAAAACTATTATCACTTAATTCGAAAAAACAAATGCTATGCATTAACAAAACAAGTGTGAACGACATTGGTTTACTAATTTAATCACATATCGGTCGA
>JASAND010018964.1:0-27912 GCA_030248195.1 Trissonchulus latispiculum
GCTATTTTTTTACTGTATTTTTAGCATTTTTAGACCTTTTATTTCCCTCACTAGTGGGGGGCTCCCCCACGTTTTTCGCCTAAAATAAACCCACCAAATTCTACATAGTATAATTAATTATCATAAATATACAGCAATTTCATACCATCCCAGGGGGAGTCAAGCCAGTCACGATTTCTGACAAACGTTTCCTTTTTCGCATTCTCAAAGGCAGAGTTCAAAATACCACCATACTTCTCCAATTCGGTCTAAAATAGGATTAAAAACTCAAAAAACTCAAGTCAAATCCTCACTACACAAACCGTTACACAGACAGGATGCTTCCCTTTCGAGGTCAAAACAAACTTGAAAGCAGCTAGCCTACCAATAAGAATAAAATATTGGAAAAAACATTAATAAACAAGTTTCTAAACTGAGAAAAAAAGCAGCACAACTGGGCTTTGTTGGGCCTTCCCCCCAAAAGTCCAAGGGATAAGGAATTTGGGGGGAGAACATTTTTCTAAAAATATGCAAAAAACAGCGCTATTTTTTTTGGCTTACACTGTAAAAGAAAATTCTTATCACAAAATAGGCAGATTTATGATTAAAAAGGCAAAAATGGAGTAAAAAATTTCAATTTTTTAAGTTCTGAAAGTTTGAGCTTCTATACAATTTTTTCAGGGCAAAATTAGGTATATCAAAAACGCCTATACAAACGTCCTAACATCAAACCTTAGTTTGCCTTTCTACACTATAGTAAGAAATCATAATACTACCTACAGTACTACTGCACCTTAATGTAGTCTTCAGTGGCCACACCCTGACTCAGGATTCGTTCCTTGTACTGCTCCAGGACAGGCTTAATCTCATCAATCCGTCGATACATGAGCGGCTGGGTGAAACGCGGCTCGTCTGCCTCATTGTGACCATGCTTTCGATAGCCCACCTAAACACAGACACTCAAATCAAACTAAATTACGTCGTGACCTACAGTTGAAAAAATGAGACATTCCTACCCTCCTCCCCCCAGTATAGGCAGTGGCTTATCCAGGCTTTTGAAAAGGGAAGGGCAAATTTTTTTCCAAAAACGGTCAAATTTGCGTCAAAAATTTGCGAAAAGCGGGGGGGGGTCCGACCACCCCTGGATACGCCCCTGAGTATATATAGGAAGATCAGATTTGGTAAATTCCCATGGTAAAATACATTACATACAAATTCCAATCAACAAAAAATGCCTGTAGTAACTGCAGTGAGCAGTCACTTTCAGGAGAAAGCCTTTAGTCCGAAACAGGAGAGAGCCAAGCAGGGACCCAGGGTTTGTTTTTTCATCTAAATTGTTGTACAATAAAAAATACTGCTAGCTTCTTTGCTTCTCACCAAATCAATCACCACATCCTTATGGAATTTTTGGCGCCATTCGGCCGCCACCGTGCAGACGTGCATCACAGCCTCAGGGTCATCGGCGTTCACATGAAAAATGGGGGCGCCCACCACGCGGGCCACGTCCGTACAGTAGGGCGAGGAACGGGAGAAGCGGGGATCCGTTGTGAACCCAATCTAAACAATAATAAAAACAAACAGTCAAATAAAATAAAAATCAAAACAAACGAAACAATAATAGTAATTTGAAGAGTGATATTCTCACACACACACATTCGCAAGTACAAAAATTTACAACCCCACAAAGACAAAAGTAATGTATTCTACTCTACTGAATAATGGTCGCCAAAAATCTGCCTACCATAACTAAAATCTATCTCGATCTGTCGATTTGAAAAAAGACAAATATTATACTTATAATAAAAACTAGTCAACGAACAAACAAAAGCCCTGCTTGCTTGCTCACTTGATTATTGACGACAATATGTATGGTGCCGTGAGTGGTGTACTTTGGTAGTTCGCTGAGATGAAAGGTCTCATAGACAACGCCCTGACCCGCAAACGCAGCATCTCCATGCAGCAGGACTGACATAACCTGAAAAAAACAAGACAAAAATTATCCCATTGCGGTTAGACAATTAAAAACTACAAGCATAATTAATAATGATTAATTAATTATTTATGTCCTGTGTCCTCGTCCTGGACAGGACTAAAGCGAGAATCTTTAGCATTTAGAAAAACTGTAAACATTGGACTTGTGGACTCTCAGGGTATTTTTTGAAAATTTTCCGAGGAGGGGGACATTTTTTGTAAAAAGGAGCCAGCAAATAACATTTTGCATACAGAAACGCAAAACGTTCTCAGAAATGGCTGGGATTTTAAGGGTAAAAATAGCCATTTTTACGAAAAAATCTCCGGCGAAGCCGAAAAATTATTGAAACTTTTCCTGATGAAAATTTGGGCACCCAAAAAATTCCGGGGAGGTGGCAAAATCCCCGGGAAAGGTCAATTTCGGGGGGGGCTCCCCTCCCGCCCCCCCCCCCAAACACAAAAATACCCCACTGACCCCATTGTCATCCGGTCGAATAACAGTCAGAAAAAGTTCAGTGTCCGAAAATGGTTTCTCTCAAACAAAACTCAAATTATTTGAAAATTTTTTCCTGCATAACCGTGTACAGGTACGGATACAACAGACTTTTGTAGCCAAAAAACTGTTTTAAATACATTCAGTTTACATAGCAGAAATAAGACTAAATTTATAACAAAACTACCAGAAAAAACATAATCACAGTACATAATAAAATTACTGCAATAATTTGTGTACCTTATCGCCGTGATGATCCCCACGATAGAACTGCTCGGCTCTCACCTTTCCCTCTACCACTGGATCTGCCGCTAAAAAAAGAAAAACCAAAAAAATTTCCAAAATCATGTAAACACTCAAATCACAGGGAACGGCGAACAGGAGAAATTTCCCCCCCCCCCCTGTAAGCACTTGAATCCGGGGGTGAAACTTTTGTGGCAGCATGAAACCACCATTAGAAGAAAAATAGCCAGAAAACAAGGTGTAAAAAATGAAAAAAGGATAAGAACATTGGAAGGACAAAACTTCAGGTAAAAAATGAAAATTTCAGAAAAACTAAACTATGTAATCAAAGTTCCAAAGTTTACCAGGATCGGTTTTGTGGGGAAAAACTGAAATGAACTGTCCTCCACTACCCTTCCCTCCTCTTTTAGACAGAAAGAGGAGCCCAAAACTGCAATTCGACTGTGCCTAAAGTCAAGGTGAATAGATTTTTGTTAACAAACAATTACGTATACTACAGATTATTAGATAAATAAACTCACCCTCCAAATGAGAGGGATTTGCCACGACAGCAATCTTGACATCCTTATTGGACTGTCGATTTCGCCGGACAATACAAACACCCAGATGATACTTCACATCACCTGAGCCCTAGAAAAAAATCAAATCAAAAAAGAAAAATTCCCATGCCTTGACTCCCAGACAACTTTACGCACTAATTAATTAAAATATCACTAAAATTTTTAATTCAAAACCTGGGAAAAACTGACCTCGTCGGCAGCATCAAGAGAACTGAACTGGGTGAAAATGCTTTCCAGGGGCTGTCGACACACATTGGCCAGCACATTTAGGCGACCACTGAAATTATACAAGTAAAAGCAAAAGGTATTCTTAATATACTTGAAACGAAAATTGGAACACATATTTTTGGCATGCCTGTCAAAAATCCTCACTAGACCAATGAAAATGGACAAGGAAACTTTTGAAATACGAGATAATACTCAGCAAGGGTTTGTTCTAGGTTGGGGGACCCACTTAGAAGGTCTCCCCCCCCCCTCAATCTACCTCTTTACCATACCTGAACGGGAGGTCAAATTTCACTGACCCTTGTGGAAGCAAATTTGGGTACCCCTTGTGAGAGCGATTTTTGTTAGGGGTACTTTTGAAAGCGATTTTTAAGCTATTTTTGCCTATTTTTAGCAAAAAACGGCAATTTTTTAAGCTAAAACACGTTTTTCGGACGTTTTTTAGCTAAAAATAGTAATTTTAAGTGAAAAATTCCGGCGAAGCCGGAAAATTTTTGGAAATTTTAGTCGTAAAACCTATTTTTTGGGAAATTTTCTTACCCCTAGTGGCCAATTTTCTTACCCCTTGTGGGAGCAATTTCGCGACCCCTTGTGGGCGACTTCGCCGAGGGGGGATCCCCCCTTGTCCACCTGTGCTCTTTACCCCACCTTTTTGGACTTCCCACGCAGAATTTTCAGGTTTACAATCGATAGGGCCTGTCACAATGACCGATTTGGAAAAAATGCTTAACCTATTCTCCGATTTCTCACTAACTTTTACAGAAACTAGATCCTAGACCCTGACAAGGTCAGGAGCATTTTTCGAGGGTTAGCTTTACATTTTTTAGATACAGATTAACAGTGAGAAAACTATATAGGTGGAAGCCGGCGGGTACCCTACTACGTAATTACCGATGTGGCATCCCAATGATGAAGGTATCAACGCCATGGGCGGAGGCTTCGTCAATGATCTGTTTCATGGCCGGGATGAGGACCTCACAGCCCTCGATGCCAAATCGCTTCTCTGATGGATACTTTTTGGCCAGAAAATTTTCAAAACTGAAACCAACATGAATGAAAAACAATGTGAATTATTAGCTCAGACATGGAGTTTTGCCCCCTTTTGAAACTTCACTCAATAATCAATGAAACAGAAAGTAACAAACATTTAATTTTATTAACAGAATGCTTTTGTATGTTACGTACACTTAAATTTTTCAGCAGGGTTTACTTTTTAGCAAGCTCAAAGCAGTATGTATAAGAAAGCCAGCGACAAAAGTGCCATTGTAGTAGTCTTAACAATTTAAAACCACAGATTACACTAGCCTAGCTACCTAAAAACCACATCCGATTAACCACCAATGGTTGACCTTCCCGAACTAATGGGAGGACTGCACCCCCCTCCTTTTGGCTTAAAACAAGCCCACAACCAGAGAACTCATGTTTGATTCATTCAGAACCTGGCAAACAGAGACGGCAATTGTCATTTTTCAGCGTTTAATACATCACAGAAAGGCTGTGTAAAAGGCGTTTGCCTTTAAGTGAAAGAATGGAGGGGGGGCAGGCGTTTTTCATTATTTCTTTACGATCTCAGGACTGTTGGACTCACTGCGTGGATCGAATCAGACGCTTGAAGAGGACCTTCTTTGCCTCCGGGGTCAGCTCCATGGCGCGGGGCAGCTCGAATCGCTCTCGGACCCAGGTCTGCAGGTCCCAGTTGGGTATATGCATGTACTCAATTCCGATATGGCGACAGTAGATGTTCTAAAAACACAGGAAACAGGGTAAACTAAACAGAAGTAGTAATAAAAATACACGAAAACAATATAATATAATAAAATTTCACAGACTATGAATTCAAGAAAATGAAAGCTCAAAAAGGAGCCTATTCAAAACTATTGAAACTTGGCAGATCCAAAAGTGACGAAAAACTGCTATATAAATCGTTAAACATTAAAATACAATTTCGTTGCTGTTAAGCAAATAACCTTTAAGATAAGGTAAACAAGATTTACAGATCTCCACCAACGATGGCAGCCTTTCCGTGGTGGTGGAGATATCGCGGTGGACCTCAAGTCCCCATGGATGCCAAAATTGCCCCAATCCAGGCCTTCCCAACAACGGAGGCCACCTCCTGGAGTATCAGCCTCGGGCCACTCTGGGACGTCCCTTTTCCTCCAACTGTTGCAAGCGACCCTCCCCTCCTGTCCCGTCGGGTTTTCGGGAAGAGGGCTCTACGCGCCGGCGTGTAGGGCTCTCATTCTTCTGCTTCTGTTGATCGCCGGCGATATACATCCGAACCCAGGCCCAACCCAGGTCTATCCTTGTGGCGGATGCACCAAAAATGTCGGGTGGTATTGGACTGTTCTGTGTGGTAAATGCGACCGTTGGTTCCACTATCGGTGCGCTAACCTCACGATTCCAGAGGTGAAATGGATGTCCTCCCTTCATAGCCCTAACTAGATCTGTTCCCAGTGCTGCACTGCAGCCAGCTAAAATCCTATCCCCATCCCTCCCCCACTTCCTCCCCCAGTCAGACTACCCCGCCCTTTCACCCCGCCAAACCGAACAACCATCTCCGTCTGATCCAGTGGAATGCAGGCGGGATCTCGCGCAAGAAAACGGAACTGCAGAAGCTTCTTGCTGATTCCCAGGCTGACCTCCTACTTCTGCAAGAATCCCACCTGTGTCAGTCTGCAGAATGCAAAATCCAGGGGTTCGAAACAAGGCTAAGAGCTAGGCGAAGAGGCCGCATGGGCGCCGATGGCGTTCGTGGCGGTGGACTGCTTGTCGCCGTTAGGCAGGGCATCAAATTCTCAGTCCTTGAAGATCAGTATCTGAATCCCAACGATGATGTCACCGAACTGCAGTCCGTCGTTGTCTACCCCGGTCATGACCAGCGCCAGCAGCTGCAACTAACCAACATCTACATTCCACCCGTTCGAGCTGCCGCCGATGACAATCGAACTCTGAATTTCGACCCGGCATTTCTCCCAACCCTTACCCACTCTGTAATCTGTGGTGACCTTAACGCCAACTCGCCTCTGTGGGACAACAATCTTCCCACTAACCAGATGGGAGAAATTTTGGAAGACTGGGTCCAAACAACGGACCTGTTCGTAGCCAATGACGGTTCTGCCACCAGATGTGACTACAGAACTGGAAGCAGTGGATCCCCAGACATCACCCTTGCTCACTCCAGCCTGTTGCAGAAGCTGTCCTGGCAAACGGGTCCCGACCATCTACCTATTATCATCGACATTAACCTTAGCCGCCACAATAGAACCCCTACTGCCCCTCAGAAATCGACCTGGAACATTAAAAAGGCTGATTGGCGGGCCTTTGCTGACAAGGTTGACTCACTGCTGGTATCCGACCCTATTGACCCGGAAGGATCAGTCCACGCCGAATACAAGAAATTCCAGTCTGCTCTGCACAGAGCTGCTGTCGAATCAATCCCCCGCGGATGCTCCGTCAGGCAACCCAAGCCATGGTGAACCCCAGAAATTGCCGCCAAAGTGGCTGAGCGCCGGGCCGCCAGAGCCCAGGCCCACCTATCTGAAGAGCACCGAGATCAATGGATAGCTACCTCTAGAGAAACTGCCAACCTCATTGCTGAACGAAAGCAGCAATGGTGGCAGGAATATGCCAGCAACCTCAACCCGTCAACAGACCCGACCAAGCTCTGGAATACCATCAGTGCCATGGACGGAAGACGACCTCAGGTTTCAGGAGAGGTCATGCAATACGGCGGAAAAACCCTGGTCTCTGACGCAGCGAAAGCATCAACATTCTCCAAAATGTACGCCGCAGTCAGCAGAGTCAAGGAAGGCAAAAAAGAACGTGCCTTCATCCGCAGACTGAAAGGTCGACTGCGCACACCCTGTGGATGCAACCACACCGGCTGCTGCTCTGACTTCACGATTCCGGAATTAAAAGCGGTGCTCAACAGGTTGAAGAAGAAAAGCTCTCCTGGCCCTGATGAAATACGAAATGAAATGATCCTCCATCTCAGCGAATACGGCCAGAAGTGCCTACTTACCATCATCAACCTGTCCTGGAGAAGTAAACGTATCCCAGCTGCTTGGCGCCGTGCTATAATAGTCCCAGTACCCAAAAAGGGAAGAGCCGCCAAGAACCCAGGGAGGCGTTTCAAAAGATTCTCCTAAGTCCGCTCCTAAGCGCGCTTAGGAGCAGACTTAGGAGAATACTTAGGAGCGTCTTAGGAGCTGCTAAGACGCAGTTAGGAGTGCTCCTAAGCGTGTTTCAAAAGAATTCTCCTAAGTTCACACTGACATTCTCCTAACTTAGCCTAACTTAGGAGAAAAGTTGGGAGCGCTCTGAGCGCTCCTAAGGATTTAGGAGAATTGCTAGTAAGGAGGAATCTTTTGAAACGGGATTCTCCTAAGTTCCCTACTAAGCTGGACTTAGGAGCGCTCCTAAGCTTAGGAGCGTCTTTTGAAACGCCCCCCAGAATCCTACCGACCAATCAGCCTAACGTCCTGTATTGCCAAGATTATGGAATCTCTAATTAAGAACAGGATGTATTACGAACTGGAAAAGAATGGATCCATATCCGAGGCTCAGGCAGGATTCAGAACTCACCACAGCACTGAAGACCAGGTTATGCGAATAACTCAGTCTGTGGCTGACGGGTTCCACCACAAGCCACCCCTCCGGACTGCCATGGTGCTCATTGACTTTGCCAGAGCATTCGATACTGTCTGGAGACCCCGCATCATCCAACGCATACTGGACTCGAACCATCCGATCTGCTATGCCCGATGGTGCTTTGAGTTTCTATCCGACAGAATAGCCAGGGTAAAATTCAATGGTGCCACCAGCAGGTATAGGCGGCTCAGAGCCGTCGTACCCCAGGGTGCCGTCATATCCCCTCTCCTGTTCCTGATCTACATCAACGATCTGGTACAAGCCCTTCCCGACGGAGTCCATGCTAGCCTTTTCGCTGACGACCTAGCGCTGTGGGTCAGCGACCCCCATATTCCGGCAGCACAGGCTAAACTCCAAGAAGCTCTGGACCGGCTGGCGGTTTGGACAGCTGAAGCGAAAATGAAGGTGAATGTGGAGAAGTGTGAATCAACCTTGTTCACCTCCGATCCACATCAGGCAAAGGAAGACATCCTGCTTCGCTTCAACCAGGCTCCGATCCCATTCCGGTCCAACCCAAAGTTCCTGGGAATTACCTTCGACCGCCGCCTAACGTTCAAACAGCATATAGCCAATCTGACCAGTTCCATGAAGAAAAAGCTGTCGGTCCTGTCCGCCCTGGGTGGTCGGGCATGGGGCCAAACCAAAGAATCACTGAGAACTGTCTACTTGGCCTACGTCCGATCTGCTGCTGACTATTGCATTGGCGCATGGGGCCCGTCAGTAGCTGCATCCAACGTCAAAATCCTGGACAGAATCAACAATATGGCGGCAAGAAAAATCACCACCCAATCAACCCCAATCGACTGCCTCCAGCTGGAAGCCAACCTGCTGCCTCTGGATACCATAATCCGCCAAAAGTCGCAAATTGCCTACACCAAGTCCATGTGCCTGCCTGAGACAAACCTGCGAAGTCAGGCGGCTAGAGGAAATGCACGACTCAGGCTGAAATCTGTGAAGTCCTGGAGAGAAGCGGCGCGATGGAACCGGGAGACTGGACTGGAAGATGTCAGTCTTGAACGAATCCCGGCAATTCCACCCTATCCTCCCTGGGAGCAGGGATGCGAGATCTCGTGTTTCACTTCCATCCCTGGACTTGGCAAATTCGACACTGACGACCAGGCACAAACGAAAACTGAAGCTGCCCTCAACAGCCATGCTAGCCCTAACATCAAAATCTGGTCCGATGGGTCTGTCGCTGAATCGTGCCGCGATGGCGGCGCTGGAGCCACGATCCAACTTTCATATGGCCTGTCAGCCTCTATACAAGTGCCTGCTAGAAAATACTGTTCCAGCTACAGAGCTGAACTGGTCGCCATCAAGTCCAGCCTAGCATGGCTGGCTGAACACCAGGATGTTCTACCCACAAATCCATCTCTACTTCTCTGCACTGATTCACTATCTGCTGTTCAGCGCCTGTCTCAAGGTCCTGCAGCTGCAGAG
The DNA here is from genome assembly GCA_030248195.1 of Trissonchulus latispiculum. Taxonomy (NCBI): domain Eukaryota; kingdom Metazoa; phylum Nematoda; class Enoplea; order Enoplida; family Ironidae; genus Trissonchulus; species Trissonchulus latispiculum. Next base: position 9,562 of record JASAND010018964.1, read on the forward strand.
AGTAGTCTGGAGCAAGAAATTTGGCAGCTGTTAAGAACCATCGGAATCCCAGCTGTATCCAGTGGATTCCTGGTCATCGTGGTATAGAAGGAAATGAAGAGGCGGATAGACTGGCGAAAGGGGCTTCCTCCGCTGACCAGCGGGAGGTGGCAGTTGACCTGTCTACGGCCAAGGCACTCATCATCAGAAACTCCAGGCGCAAATGGCGCGAATCCCTCTCCCACCCCACTGCGGACAGACTGTACAACCGCATTCCCCCACATCGAAACCTGGAAACCGGCCTTTCCAGAAGACAGAGGTGCACCTTATCCCAGCTGCGGGCGGCTGGGCACTCCCCCTTGCTCCGTGCGTACAGGTTCCGAATAGGTGCTACCAATTCCCCTACTTGTGAACGTTGTCAGGAGGAAGACGACGACCTAGACCATCTGCTAATTCGCTGCCCGGCCCTTACCACCTGTCGCTTGCAAATCCTAGGGGCGTCCCCCTTAATCAAGGTCCTTTGGGATGCTCCCCGGTTGGTGGTGTCCTTCTTGGAGAGGGCAGGCCTTCTATAGACCTGCCAATCATATGCTCAGCGACGATTGCCTGCACGAAGAGAGAGAGAGAGATTTACAGATATAAATTTTGTAACATTAAAATAAAATAAAATTTTTATGCAAACAAACCTTAAGACGATTGACAATTTCTCTTAAAGTCAGATATTGCTCAGTACCGCCAATATAGGTACTTTTCGGCAACAGAAAGTACCGATCCAAATCTTGTTCAGCTGAAATGCACAACAAAACATTAAAAAATACCTGTTGCATGCACTATACCTGACGAAACAAAAGGACAGATTGTAAGAATGAAATCGTCAATATTGCAAACCAAAAAGCGACACATAAGCCGTTCGCCAAAAAATACTACATAGTAGCATCCACTAATGCGTATAACTTGAATGATGTTTTATCGAAAAAATAAGATTTAGTGATTAAAAGGTCTCGAATCAACAAAAAATCTGGTAAAAATTTTTCCTGGTAAAATTTGGTTACCTAAAACAGCGCCACTTTGTGGAATTGTAACTTTTGCGGGGGTGTGGTACTGTGGTGGCGATGAGATGTTTAAGAGGGGGCCGCATCCCCCCGTCCCAAAATAGACGACTAATCCTGGCACAAAACCAATTAATCCCTCAAAAATTAACAATACAAGCAACAAAAATGCTCCGCACAAAAGGGGATAATATGTGTGTTGGGCCTATGTCTATCCTTTATACAAATTCCGGTTGAGAAAGGCATAAATCCGACACAACAAAAGTTGCTCAGCTCACTTAGGGCTTTCATTTGATACCAAATTTGACCACTTTTGAAGAATTTTATTTTTGACCGAAAATTGCCTAAAGTCCCCACCCCACCCCACCACAGCACTCTACAGCCACTTTGGGTACGCAGTTCTATGACAAAACTTGCTCAGCTCACTTAGGGCTTTCATCTGATACCAAATTTGACCAGTTTTGAAAAATTTTATTTTTGGCCCAAAATCGCCTAAGTCCCCACCCCACCCCACCACAGCACTCTACAGCCATTTCGGGTACGCAGTTCTATGACAAAAGTTGCTCAGCTCACTTAGGGCTTTCATCTGATACCAAATTTGACCACTTTTGAAAAACTTTATTTTCGACCATTTGACCCTCCCACCCGACGGACCCTTCAAACGGCAAAGTAGAACCAGCCCAGCAATATATGCACGTCGGCCGGCAAAATGGATACCGGGAATGAGCTGGGCACACCTGAAAACCCCTATAGACAAAGTTTTGAGAGGCCAGGTAAAGCCTACTATGGACCTCCAGGAAGCGGTTTTCGATTTCACCCTCCCAACGGCAAAGTGGAACCAGCCCAGCAAAATAGGTACGTCGGACGGCAAAACGGATGCCGGGAATGAGCTGGGCACACCAGAAAACCACTATAGACAAAGTTTTAAGAGGCCAGGTAGAGCCTACTATGGACCTCCAGGAAGCGGTTTCCGACTTGACCCTCCCGACGGCAAAGTGGAACCAGCCCAGCAAGATGGGTGGGTCTGACGGTAAAACTGACTGCGGGAATCGATTCTCCGTGCCAGAAAACCATTGTATGGAAGATTTGAGCTTTCAAAGTTGAATAGATAGCGAGAAATTTCGATTTTTCATTTTTCGAATTTTCGCCATTTTTGACGGGCCACTGTGGTCGCTAGGGAAGTGATAGCGAAACGCAACCTGGACCGTTAGTTAGTTCAATATATGTAATTTCTGAATATAAAAAGAAATCAGCTCCAGCTCGTAACGTTCGACCTGAGCGACGACCACAAAAATGGTCACTTTTCGCTATGAGCAGACTTTGTGGCGCCACTGCGGCGCTGTGGCGCAGCTGCAGCGCAAAAAAAGTTGTGATTCTTAAATTCTTTAGAGGGTACTACCAGACCCTATAGCCCTTTAGGTTGGCCCACCGCTGCAGATCACGTGAAAGCGGCGAACATTATGTACAATACAACCATCAAATAGGAGAAACCGGAAAAAAAACATCGCCGCCATAACCGGTCCGGGGCGCAACTTTTTAACGGTAAGTGATACGGGGCTGAAACTTCACAGACATACTAAACTCGATGTGCTCTACAATTTGTGCAGCTTATTTTACACTGTCTCCAGCCACTTTTCACACATATTATAGGGGTCGCTGCCGCGACCCCTATGATACACAGGTATATAATAGTATCAGAAAAGGGGGAGGGAGGGGCTGAACGACACATACTAAAGCCATAGGTAGAGAGCTCCAACTCCGAGGGAACGCTGTCATCCAAATCGGCACTGCTGATGCTCAGCGGATCCAGATCGGCAATGTTGTGTCCTCGAGTCTGAAACAGGCAAAAATACAAGAAATAAAGAAAATGCAAAACATTCCTTCAGCAGTAAAATAGACCGAACCTATGAATGAGTTCCAGCCATTAACCTATGCATCATGCTGCTAAAGAAAACGCCCAAAACAAACAACACAAGTTGAGGACTTGCAAGAAATGCAGCGCCCTCAGGGAAGATACTTATCAAAAACTATGTAAACCCAAATCTATTTAGTGGCAACAAATAATACTTAATACGTACATGCCAGGTATATATATACACTAAGTTAGTAGGTAAGTACAATACCAACAAGAGGTACATGTAACAACCTGATAGTTTCGAATGATCAACTGAACAGACAGATGATCACGAACAGCCTTCTCATCCGAAAGGGCCGGGCTGATCCCGACAGCAGCTCCGGGCATGGGGGAGGGCACCCCGCCGACTCCACCCACCAGCGACGGAGGGGGCATGTAGGCCTGACCGGGGGGCAAATCCGCCTGCACGCTACGAAAGAAGGAGTCCCAACTCTGAAACAAGTAACAGCAAAGTATTACGTACGCACACCAAACAGCCAACCAAATATTGCTCACTGGTCGGGGCAAGTGTCTCAAATTGTTCGCAAGAAAGAACGTTCTACTGATTTTGAAGGTGTAACGAAATCTTAGCTAACTATTATATAAGTTAGTCCAAGTTATCCATAAGTTAAGTTGACTCGTGACTTTACCTAACTGAAAAATTCTCCTTACCGTCAGAAAACTAAACACAGAATAAAATTATTATGCACAGATTACAGATCAAATAGGGGCGAGATGGCCGAGCGGTCTAAGGCGCTGGTTAGTACTTCCGGCCCTACGGTCGGCTTTTCGATCCCCGGAGATCACAAAGGTTTCTCAGCTCTAGCCAACCCAGCTATCCATCCTTAATGGTGTGGTCGGTATATCTATCACTACCGAAACTGAAACTGAGAATTTTACCGGCATTATGAATAAATACTCAAGCTATTTCTTACCTTACCTTATTACCTATGACCTTACCTTATTACTCAGCTTCGCTTCCCTCTTTCAAGAGGGCACTGCGAGAGACTTTGTTTTCTGTAGGTGTTTAGGGCAGAAAACACTTTGCTTTTTTTGCACTTGCTTGGAAACTTAGTTATTCGTTTGTTTAATTAATAATAGCAAAAAAATAATAATAATAACAATAAATAATATATACATATATACGACCAACCTTATGAACACTGTTGGGATCCTCCAGCCAGGACTGATACATTTCCTCAATGTAGACGGAGGAGGTCCCGTTCATGAACGGTTCCGCAGCCAGTTTGGTCACCGGACGCCGTTGAGGTGAGGGCCCGGGTCCGGTCCCTCCCCCTCCCAGACGCTGGGGGGAGAGAACACGTGACCTCGCCGCTCCGCCGGCCACATCACTGCTGGTGCGACAGGCCAGACGCGTGAGGCCGGAGCCAGAACTCAGAAGGGCCCGTTGCATGTCGTCTTCGGATGGAAAAAAGGTAGGTGTATCGCAGAAAGCAAAAGGGAGGACAGCAGTGAAAGAGATCAGCAACACAGTAACAGTAACATTACAGTCACAGAGCCGCTACAAACACACATAACAACACACAGTAATAAACATCAAAACACTTTAACAATAGCTTCCATAAACAGGAACTAAGAAAACTGTGAGAGAAACTACGTATATATATGTATATATATATATATATATACATATAACATATATAATAGGGATGCACCGGGACCTGGCCTCGGCCACGGAACCGGGGCCAGGCCCCGGTGGTCTGACATTTTTAAAAGGGGGGACCCACTTTTCGGCAAGCCTCCACACGCCCAAAAGTGTCAAAAATTTTGAGGTCAAATTTTCAAAACTTTTCTCAATTTCAAGCTAATTTAGTTAAAAATAGTTAATTTTTAAGCTTAGCAGCAAAAAATAGGTAAGGCATTTTTTGAAAAATTTTTCTTCCCCCCCCCACAAATTTTTGAATAGGAAAAAGCCAGGTAACGGAGACTTGGGGTGGGGCGGGGGCTCCCCACCAACTTTTTTTGGGGGGGCTCTGGAGACCCCCCAACCCTCTCCAAAAACATTTTCAATTTTCATGCCAAAAAATAAACTTGTTTCTAACAGGGGCGCACTTAGGGGGAGGGGGCGCCCTCCCCCCCCCGGCCGCCCCACCCCCCCCCGAAACCAGACGTAAAGGAAAAATTGTAGTATCCGCGCGTAGCGCGGACATCACAGTCACAATAGCAACTTTTTGACATAATATTTTCGTTTTTGGCTCAATTTCGTTCAAATTTTCTCGCCTGCGGCGCTTTTCTAGCCCAATTTCGTTCAATTTTTCGACTTCGGCGCTTTAATGGCATAACTTCTTTAAATTTGTTGCGTTCCAAACGCATTTCAATTCGCATACGTATACAATATATTTTAAATCTTTTAATAAAGGTAGCCATTATATATATAGTCAATCGGGAAAAAAGCCACGTCAAAATTTCGGGGAAAAAAGCCACGACTGCTGTGGCCTAACGGGTGAAGCTATTGCAGTAATATTTGGCGTGTAGAATGGCGACCTCAATATAAGCCCACACGCCCATTTTTAGCTTTCTCGCTCTCCTCTATAGTCAACGGCGGGGTGGACAAGTTTTGGAAAATTTTGTTCCTGAAAAGGCGGGAAAACGGTAATGTTTCAAAAATTCATAACTTTAGCGTCAATAGCGCTATCTGAATAATTTCTATTGCAATCAAGAGAGAACATGTCTGGCTTTATCCTCATACAATTGCAAACAGTTCAGAATGTCACGTTGTCTCTGGGCAAGTGTGGCTTTTTCCCCGATGATTTTGACCCATCGGGGAAAAAAGCCAGTCGCTTGCGAGACCCATAGTGAGCAGTTTTTCTGGATTTCTGGCATGATAACTATTATGAAAACTTTTACAAAGCAATACCGTTTTTAGGTGGACAGTCCCTGAAATGAGCAACTTTTGGACTAATATGTCACCATAGGTGTACCAGGCTAGTTTGCCCCCTGTGAGACCCCCCCACGGAGAGGCCAGACCCCCCTCCCCCCTACCCGACCTCAACTACTCCCCCCCAAGCCGAGCTCAAACCCCCCTCCCCCCCTAAAATGGGGTGTAAACAAGAGAAAAAATGCTAAATTTTTGCAAAAATTTTTGCAATTTTTCCAAAATTTTTTGAAAAATTGTCTAGAAACAGTTAAAAACGCTAAGAAATAGGTTTTAAAACGCAATACGAGTGGTTTTTTATTAGATTTATGTCGAAAATAGTCGATTTTATGTCCAAAAAGGGCCATTTTTAGCTGAAAAAAATTTGGGTACAGTTTGGGTACAGTTTTTTTGAAAATTTCCAATTTTTGAGACCCCCCAAGCCAGATTTGGACTTTTTACTCCCCCCCCCCAACCCAAACAGGTGGTACACCTATGTATGTCACGTCAGTCGTTTCGACCGCTACACTCCACATTTCATCCTGAAACTGGCACATTTGGCCAAAAAGAGCATTACGAATTCATTGGAAAACACTATTTTGTGGTTAGCCTTCGTTTTAGCAAGTTTTTAAAAAATTTGTATGTTTACGTTATATTTGATGAAACCTAGCCAGTTTATGCTGCAAACTAAAAAGTTCTATTAAATGCTTTACGAAGGCAATTTGCCTCGGTAAACAACAAATCTAGAGTAAATAAGCGACGCTGAACACGTTGGAACACTCAGAATTGGTCTACCCCTTCAGGATATGCTTCGACCAAAGTGGCTTTTTTCCCGATGAGTGGCTTTTTTCCCGATTTTGGCTTTTTTCCCAGGAAATAAATCACAAAGTATTCTCTATTGCTACAGTGCAGAGAAGTCATTAATACATGAAAATAATCCGTAGGGGTTGCCATTCTTCAAACTACAAGAATTTCCCAGTTGGGGGGGGGGGGGGGGCGGGGGCCCCCAAAAATTTCTGGGGGGGGTTTGGAAAAATTCCCCAAACCCCCCCAATTACACCTATGCCCCTACCCCTCCAACACCCCGTTTGCTCCCCCTCTTGTCTTTTCGGGTTTCTTGGTCAGCCTAGTTTCCCTGGAAATTTTGGTTGGGGGGGCAAACTTCGAAAATTTGGTGGTCGACCCCCGAAATGTGATGGGGAGTAGTACCCCCCCCCCGAATCCCCCCCAAAATTCGGACCTCAGAAAATTTAAAAAGTGGCCTAAAAACGCAAAATTTTCTGTATTGTAACGCTTTTTTGTCAAAACAAGGCTTGTTTTTATCGTTTTAGGCGTTTTTACACCGTTTTAAACCGATTTTAAGCCAAAATTTGAGAAAAAATTTTCAAAAAATGACCATTTTTTAGCAGAATTTAGCTAACCTTTTGGCCCCAAAAAGTGCTGGGGGGGGGGTTCGGGGGGTAACCAAAAGTGGGGGGAGGGATAGTCAAAAAGTCTGGGGGGGGTAAAGTTGGTCGAAAATTTTGGGGGGGGGATACCCCCCCCCCCAACCCCTAGGGAAACTATGTTGGTCAGGAAGAACCAGTATTGCAAATCTGCTAAAAGTCAGTTGTAAATTTGATTAATTTCCAATGGAATTTTAATGCGGCAAAATCGTGGTAGGATTTTACAACAAGGGTATGACATTTTTACCACATTTAAGGTGGTGATTCCCTTTGGTCACATAAAGTTTGCACCATTATTACTCATTCATTACTTGGGGTTAAGAAGCCATTTTTATATCAAAATGTAGCTTGACATTTTCTCTTTTTAATGCATGCCACGAAACTAACGTTGCTTTTCTATAATATTTTTAACACATTTTAGAAGAAGTATAATTTTCCAGAATTTTTGCAGACTCAAGTACATTTTTTCGCGAGACATCGGTTATATCATTCGATACCTCCATCCAATAGCTGGGGACGATTTTTTATTTATTGTGAAATCGCTCTTCGTTATGTAGAGAAATAAGCTGAAATGTGTGCGTAACCTGTATTTTGCCTACTTTTTCCAAGTTTGTCAAGCGATTACTTTTGCTTGAAAGCAGCCATCGTTGCAACTAAAAATCGTCCCTGGGTATATTTGTGCAGAACACATTTGTTCAGTAGCAGCCCTCCAGCTTGCATGGTGAATGCTCCACACTCTTTGGAAAAAATTGGTCGTGTTTTTGCAAAAACTACATTTTTTTGAGAGCAGCCTACAGGATAGCAGTTGGAAGACGATCATGCTTCGGATAATTTGCCCCTGTGAGACCTTCAAATCGACGCCCTTAGTTTGATTTTACGGCTTGCGTAGTTCAAGAAATGTCGGATTATTTCATTTCTGTAAAAATGACAAGTTTTCTACGCCAAAACAAGAAAATCGGCTGTATCTCACGGTAGAGAAAAGTTAGAAACTTGCTGTAAAAAGCAAAAATGTGAAGCTTAATGAGATCTTTCGAATGAATGTAGTCATAACTGTATAGATGCTGCCAAACATTCAGAAATTGGAAAAAACCATTCTGGCCGGAAATCCCGAATTTTTGAATCGGGATTGCGCGGAGGGTGTTAGAACGCTGAAATAACTTATTTCGGAAAGTTTCATCAAATTTCATCTTGAGTTACGCCGCCAAATAACAATATGTGCCCAAAAGGAATCACCACCTTAGGCGTTCATTGTAAAAAATTTACAACGGTTTTACCAAGAATATACCACATTAATGCTTGAAACATTTTACCCGATTTTACAATAAATATACAACGTGGTAATTGCATTGAAAATTTAGCGTGAAACATTTTACACAGATTTTACAACGAATTTACTACGTGATAAACGCATTGTAGCTTTTTACTCCATTTTCCCAACGGATTTACCGTGTGGTTAATCCACATGAAGTACGTTGCAAAATCGTTCGATTTATCTATATTATGAACTGTGGCGGGCAGGGGCATGTGCTTCCAAACTAAGTGAAGGACGATGGTTTGTAGGTATAATTCTGCATTTTGTAAAGTTTATTTTTCATTTTTTTATTGGTATCCTAAATTTCTCTGCTTGTTCCATGCCATTTAATGAAACAATTTTATGATCCCCTTCCTAATTACATCACTAACTGGTATATATATACCTGGGGTTCGTAAAAAGTAGTGAGGGGTCTTGCTAATAGGGCGAGGGAGGGTAGCTCAAAGTCGATTTGAGTGGAGGGGCAGTGTTTTTTGGCTTTGCAAAAGTATTTTCAGAAAAGGTGTGTAACTGCCAAAAACAGTGTAGCAGATGTGTAAAAGGTGGGTAACAGATGGGTTGAGAAATGAGTTCAGGAAAACTATTCGTAATGTAATAAGTAATGCAAGCGCCCCTCAAGGTATCGGGATTTTCTACGTAACTTTGGTATGGCTGAAGCATTCTTGACAAAAACTCAGAGGAACCAATTTTGGTTGGAAGGCTATGTTTGAGCATACTTTTGGTATCAGAGAGCGCATAATTGATTGGCTACCATCATGGCTTTGCCAACGCGCAAAATCAAATCTTATTTAAGCTTTACATTATAAATTTGGCTCTGCCACGTGAGAGCACAAAGAGGTTTTAAAATGATGTGCGTATCTCTTCTGGACGTGGTTTCTATCCAAAGTCCCAGATGGTTTTACATATGACTGATTTACGTAGACTGTTTCCATACGCAATGTACAGTATTAAAAACAGTTTATGCAAAAATTAAAACTGTTGGGTTTTAAAGGTTACCATTCTGTTACTTATGTGTATTATTTAACAGAAAACACTATGTTGCTGATTGAAACCATTACAAATTCCAAACTTTGCAGATATGTTTTATGTCTGCAATGCCGTAATGCCGTTTTTATTTTTGGGAAACACACAATAGAATTGAAAGATATAGAATTTACAATATTTTAAAATAAGTTAAAAACTTTTACTTTAAATTCACTTTTATGGAAAAATAACAAAACGGCCACAGGATACATACTAATAAAAGCTTGCAAGCAAAATTTGAAATTTGAAAATTCAAATTTCATTTCAGGTGGTGAGTGGTGACTGCCTTTGGTCACATAAAGTTTGCACCATTATTACTCCCCATTACTTAGAATTAAGAAGCCATTTTTACATCAAAATGCAGCTTGACATTTTCTCTTTTTAATGCATATGATGAAACTAATGTTGCTTTTCTAAAATATTTTAACGCATTTTAGAAGAAGTATAATATTCCAGATTTTTTGCAGGCTCAAGTAAATTTTTTGGCGAGACATCGGTTATATCATTCGATACCTCCACAAATAGCTGGGGACGATTTTTTATTTATTGTGAAATCGTTCTTCGTGTATAGAGAAATAAACTGGAATGTGTGCGTAATCTGTATTTTGCCTGCTTTTTCCAAATTTGTCAAGCGATTACTTTAGCTTGAAAGCAGTAATAGGGACAAATAAGGTGGTAGTACCACTACCGGGGTGGTCATTGAACAGATACTGTGAACTAAATACTTAATCAATCGGCTTGAAATTTGGCACTTTTGTTCTTTATCATATTTTGCATCAAATGCGCTTGCCTGCAACGATATGGGGGCTGGCTTCCTGTCTATACAAGAGGAAATGTATTAAATGTTTTGAATTTAAATATCTCCTTCATTCCTTTATGGATTTGTTTGAAATTTTCCATGTAAGCTTTATTAGTTTAGACGCTCAGGCTGTTTTTTTAGTTTCTCGTAAAAGTGCATTTTCTATTTTTTAGCTTAATTGAAATATTGTAAATTCTATATCTTGCCTACTACTGCGTTTTTCCAAAAACAAAGAAAACCGCCTGACCGTATGCAGATATAAAACATATTTGGAAAATTTGGTCAAGTTTGGTTGAAGCAGTGACGAGAAAATCAAAAACAAAGAATTCGCAACCTTTCATTGTCTGCTTTGGTATTGGGAATTTACAATGCTTTCAAGCAGCTGCAAGGTGTTTACTGTTAAATAATGCACATAACTAACACAACGACAACCGTTAAAACCCAATAGATTGAAATATTAGGATGAATTGTTCTTGCTTTACATTGAGTGCGCAAACGGTCAACGTAATTTAGCTATATCAAGAGTACATAATGATTAGAGTGTGACAAGCGTCACATTCTATGCAATGAAGGTAAAAACTATGCGATGCGCGCTAATGGCTTACCCCCCACAAATTGACCACCTTTCACACCGACCCTATATGGATACGTGGTCCAAACGGGGGTCGCTCACTGCTTTGCATAATTACACGCTGAAATTAACAGGGGCCCAATTTGGGGAGGGGGTGCAAGCGTCTATGTTTAACACATAGATGTACCAAATATACTAAGCGAGTGAGCGACCCCCGTTTGGAACTGTACCCATATAGGGGCGGTGTGAGAGGGGGTCAATTTGTGGGGGGGGTAAGCCGTTAGCGCGCATCGCATAGTTTTTGCCTTCATTGCATAGAGTGTGACGCTTGTCACACTCTTATCATTATGTACTCTTGGCTATATCAGCTATATATCAGCTATTCAGCTTCAACCGCTTGTAACTTTTGATAGAGACCACGTACTGAAGAGATATGCACATCATTTTAAAGCGCTTTTTGCGCTCTTTCACGTAGTTCAGTAAAACTTAATATACGAAGCTTAAATTAAATTTTGACTGTTTGCGCATGCGCAAAGCCACCATGGTAGCTAGCCAATTATGCACTCTCTGACACCAAGATTTTGCGCAAAGATAGTTTGCCAACCAGTTTTGCTTTACCCAATGTTTTGTCAAGATTGCTTCATCCATGGAAAAATTACGTAGAAAATCCCGGTACTGGTACTACCACCTTAAAAATCGTGCCTGAGTATATTTGTGCAGAACACATCTGTCAAGTAGCAGCCCTCCAGCTGGCATGGTGAATGCTCCACAATCTTTGGAAAAAATTTGGTCGTGTTTTTGCAAAAACTACATTTTTTATGATAGCAGCCTACGGGATAGCTGTTGGAAAACGATCATGCGTCGGATAATTTGCTTCTATGAGACCTTCAGATCGACGCCCTTTGTTTGATTTTACGGCTTGCATAGTTCAGAAAATGATGGATTATTTGATTTCTGCAAAAATGGCAAATTTTCGACGCCAAAACAAGAAAATTGGCTAAACTCGAATTGTTGAATTTACGCCGCCAACCAACAATATGTGCTCAAAAGGAATCACCACCTTAGTGAAGTTAATCTAAATGTTCCACGTAACTTGAATTGTGTAAACTTTCCTTGCAAATTTTCCCCACGGAAAGAAAGATTTCATCATTGACCTGTTGTTGACCTATGAGACTAAAATTTCAAAAATTTTAATTATATTTTAATTCCTTTAGTTTCTTATTTAGAAATAAAAGCATAGGTTATCAGAAAGAAACCTAATAGGATTAGAAGTTAGATTGATTTAATTGAACTTAAATTCTTTATCAGCCTTTATGGAACGCATTGATTATTGCATATGATATATTTATGAAAAAAACGAAAACAAAAACAGATATATATTTATTTAAGGTTTTTGTTCATTTTTGCCCCCCCCCCCTGCCCCTGTCGAGTCCCGTGCCCGGGACAAAAATTTTGCCTTGGTCCCCCCTTGTTTCGAAAAAAATTTTTTGTCTCCGATTTGGATGAGAAGGTGCCCCTACGGTAAATCGAGGTCGCTGATTTCAAAAATTGAATCGAGAGATCGATCCGATCAATCGATCGATCAATAGAATCGATCGATCAAAATCGATCAAAAAATCTTTTGTCTCCGATTTTCGCGAAAAGTTGCCTATAGGGTAATTCGGTGGCGCTGATTCCGAATCTGCAGTCAAAATTTCGATCAGAGCTGCCAAATTCGACTTATAGACGATTTTTGAAAAAAATCGATGAAAATCGATTTTTGCGGGTGCAGGACCGATTTTCATGAAATTTCGACTGCAGGTTCGAAATCAGCGCCCCCGAATACCTTATAGGCGACTTTTCGCGAAAATCGGAAACAAAAATTTTGCCTGCTGATCAGATTTCTTGGGTCGACCACTACCAACCTTCCAAAATTTAACCCGTGAGAAGTTAGCAGCCGACCAAGAGGTACGCGACTTGAAAGTGCCGTGTACCAAGGTACGCTTCCGCGTACTTTCAGAATATGTACTTTATATTCCGTGTACCTGACGATTTTAGATGGTATGCAATCTAGCATTTTGGCTGCTAACTTCTCATAAGCTAAAAGGTAGCTAACTATTGTAAGAATTGTGAATGTTCGTTTTCATAATCATAGGCGTAAGTTGGGGTGTCCCGCCAGTTAGCCTCCCCCTCCCCCCCCCCCGCCACCAAAATCATTTCGAAGGGGGGATGTTGCCCCCCTGGTAAGCGTATCCAGATTAAATTTTTTCCAAAATTGTGTATTTTCAGGGTTAATTTTAAAAAATCATATATATTTTTTCAGAAAATCGGTTTGCTTCACAGTCATTGTACGAACTACAGGTTTTTAACTGTTTAATGCACTTTCTTACTTAAGACATGTGTACTTTATCTTTGAGTTCATACAAAGATGCTGTCAGCCAAGTATACGATTGTCTACTGCTTTCTGAAAAGTCCGCTGTTTTTGACTCTGTTGTTGTTTTTAAAATTTACCCCCCCCCCCCCCAGACCCAAAGTTCCAGGGAAACTATGCTCACAGAGGGTAAACTGTAGCCTGGTACATCTACTATGCCCCCCCCCCCGAACCGAAAAATTTTCCTCCCCTTTTCAAAATCCTGGATTCCTGGATCCGCCAGTGCCCCCAAATGGCCTAATCCCTGACCCCAACCCACCCACCAAAATTTGCCAGACCCCACCCTCAAAATTTCCGAAATTTTAGCTCAAAACTAAAAAAATTAAAATTTTTTTGCAAAAATGCCCACACCGGTCCTAATATTGCTAATATTTGGTTGTAAATTGCGTCATTTAGGCAAAATCGCATGTTTTTTCTTAAAATTCTGAAGAAAAATTTTTACCGCCTCCCTCAAATTAGATTTTTCAGGACCCCACCGGGGGGGCCTCCTTACTTTTTGGGTCCCCCCCCACTCGAGAACCTCCCCCCCCCCACTCGAGCACCTCCCCCCCACTTGGCCCTACGCCCACTTTTTTGGGCCCCCCCCACTCACCCTAAGGTGCCCAGAATTGCCAAGTTTTTAAGATTGTGCTAGAACTTGACTTTTGAGCACTTTTAAGCATAGTTATAGCAGTGTATGTGGAAAACAGGCTATTTATGCAGCATTTTCAGCATTTTTGACCCATTTTATTCCCCCCCCACTTTTCGACCTCCCCCCCACTAGTGGGGGGCAGTAGCGGCGGCAGTATTTTTTGAAGAGGGGGGCCCGACCATAGGTGTGGCTGGGCAAAAAATCTGGGGGGGGGGGTTCCCGACGGAGGGTGGGGGACCCCCCCTAATTTTTCGATTTTATGCCATTTTTGACCACTTTTTGGCCAAAAATCTGGGGGGGGTAGCAAAAATCCGAAAATCTGGGGGGGGGGTCGCCAAAATTTGTCATTTTGGTGGGGGGTCCCCCACCCCCCCCCCCCCCCTAACACATCTAAGGGCCCGACATAGGTGAACCAGGCTACAGTTTACCCCCTGTGAGACACCCCCACGGAGAGGCCAGACCCCCATAGGTGTAACGGAGATTTGGGGTGGGGGAGGCTCCCCCCCCAACATTTTCTGGGGGGGGCCCCTCTGGCGACCCCCCCCCCCCCCCCCCCCCCCCCCCCCCCCCCAAAAAAAATTTTAAATTTTTATGACAAAAAAATCGCATTTTCAGCCGTTTCTAATGATAAAAAACATCTAACCATAAAGTAATTTTAACATTAGACAGTGGTTTTAAACTCAAAAACTTGATTGCCAACATGTTTCCAAGTCCAAAATAAGGACAATATTGAGTCATAAGATCCATAATACAGTTAAAAACGTGTATTTCTCATAATAATAAACAGTTTAAGCCAAAAATTTGGACATTTTTGAAAATTTTTTCAAAATTTACCCTAAAAATACCCAATTTTAGGCCATTTTTCGCGCCTTCGGCGCGACTACCCCCCCCCCCCCCAGTTGGGGGGGGGGACGCCCCCCCCCCAAACGATTTGGGGGTGGGTGTAAAAAAGGCTTGGGGGGGCTACCCCCCCCCCCCCCAACCAGTGGCGGATCCTGGGGGAGGGCCCGGGGGCCCGGGGCCCCCCCCTTTGCAATTTGGGCCACTCCCTTTAAGATTCTGGGCCCCCCCGTCCTAAGTTTTCTTTTAAGGGCAGGCAAAATTGCAATTCAACTGGTTTCAGCCAATATTCAGCAAATGGAATTATGAAGTTAGCGATACAATGTGGGATGATAAATAGAGAGATTCACGTCCATTTGTAACGGCTTTCGGAGTAGATTGCGATATTTCAGTGAGCTTGCAATATATATCAAGGACTGCAAAAATTTACATAGACACCATAGTATGGACATGGTGGAAAAACTTAAGCAATCAACTTTAAACGCTCATAACTTCTTAACGACGCAACGTATTACGGTAAGATTAGTCCTAGGCCGCGCACGGCTTCGCCGTGGTTCTCGTTTGGCACGTTTGACAAAATTCGTTTCGCCAAAACAGTTTTAAACCGCGCAAACCGAAGAATTTAATCTGAACGCGACATATTGCCAAAGACTGTGCAGACAAAATTGGTTTTATTGATTTCAACAGTTGCAGAACGTTGAATTAGTTGCAGTAGTTCTAGAATCAGGAATCACAACTTAGAACTATCTCTGTACACTGTCGAAAGACGTATAACGATCTCAGGGTTAGCATATATTCGCAATTCTGGCGTTACCCTGAACCCCTTGAGCTCGGGCCCCTCCCTTTACAAAATCCTGGATCCGCCACTGCCCCCCCCCCCCCCCCCCACCTTACACCTATCCAGACCCCCCCCCCCCCCCCCCCCTACCCGACCTCGACTACTCCCCCCCCCCAAGCCGAACTCAGAACCCCCTCCCCAGCTAAAATGGGGTCTTCTAAACAAGAGAAAAAATGCCAAAATTTTACGAAAATTTTTGCAATGTTTTAAAAATTTTTTGAAAAAATTGTCTAGAAACAGTTAAAAATCCTAAAAAATAGGTTTTAAAACGCAATACGAGTGGTGTTTTATTAGATTTATGTCCAAAAAGGGCCATTTTTAGCTGAAAAAAATTTAGGTACAGTTTGGGTACAGTTTTTTGAAAATTTCCGATTTTTGAGACCCCCCCAAGCCATAGGTGAACCAGGCTACAGTTTACCCCCTGTGAGACCCCCCCCCCACGGAGAGGCCAGACCCCCCTCCCCCCCTACCCGGCCTCAACTACTCCCCCCCCCCAAGCCGAGCTCAAACCCCCCTCCCCCCTAAAACTGGGTCCAAACCAAGTAAAAAATGCAAAATTTTTGAAAAATTTTTTGAAATTTCTGAAAATTTTTGAAAAAAATTCGCAAAAATGGATGTAAATCAGCTATAAACAGCTAAAGATGATTATTTATAGCAATTAAAAGATAATATACGCAATTATAAACCACAATCTGGGCTAATTTAGGCATATTTTAGTACAAATTTGTCAATTTTCAAGCCCTATTTTCGTATACGAAAACTATTGACAGAAGCTTTTGAGTATGTTTAATGTACTGTACATCGAAAAAGGAGCATTTTTAGCCAAAAAAACTTGGGTACAGTTTAGGGGGGTCCCCCTCCCCCAAATTTTGGATTTGGGTGGGGTCCCCCGAGCCAAATTTGGACCTTCTACTCCCCCCCTCAACCCAAACAGGTGGTACACCTATGCCCCAAGCCAGATTTGGACTTTTTACTCCCCCCCCCCCCAACCCAAACAGGTGGTACACCTATGGGGCCCGACCCAAAAATCCGGCGACCTTGTTTTGGGAAATCAGAAATTTTTGCCAAATTTTACCTTCATTCCCAAAAAAATTCTCAAATTTTATCAAAACTTTTTCGATTTTTAGCAAAAATTTTTCAATTTATATCAAAAATTTTTCGATTTTTAGCAAAAAATTGATGGCTTTCCAAAAAAATATCTTAAAACCACTCAAATTATGCATATAAACAACTGAAAAATTTTGCAAGGGGGGCCCGACACCCCAAAGGGAGGGGGCCCAAATCGCACTGGTGGGGGGGGGGGCGTCCCCCCCACTCTCCCCCCACTTATTTTTGCCTAAAATCAGCCCTGCCACCCCCCATACCTGACCTCGACTACTCCCCCCCCCAAGCCGAGCTCAGATCCCCTCCCCCATAGGTGTGGCTGGCGAAAAATGTGGGGGTGGGGGTTCAGAAAAAAGTAGGGAGGGGGTTTGGCGAAAAAAGGGGGTGGGGGGTCGCGAAAAGTCGATTTGGTGGGAGGGGTAAAAAATTTTCGAGGTGGGGGGCGGCAAAAAATCGGTTTTTAGTTAAAAAATCGAAAAATTGTCTCAATTTACAGCTATTTTTAACGATTTTTAGCTTAATTAAGTGAATTCTAGCAATTTTTTCGCTAATTTTTGGAATTTTTTGGAAAAATTTCGAATTTTTAGCTAAAATTTTCAAAAAATTTTCTAAAACTTAGGTATGGGTTCGAAAAGTTTTAGTGGGGAGGGGTCGGAAAAAATCGATTTGGGGGAGGGGTTGGAAAAAATTGTTAGGGGGGGGGGTCGGCGACCCCTCCATTTGGGGAGAGGGGGCCCCCCCCACCCTCTCCCCCTAACACACCTAGGCCCTCCCCCCCTAAAAGGGGGTCCAAACTTCCAAACGTCCAAACTCCCCCCTAAAATGGGGTCCAAACTTCCAAACGCCCAAACAAAAAGAGAAAAAATGCTAAATTTTGCAAACATTTTTGCAATTTTTCAAAAATTTTCTGAAAAATTGTCTAGAAAGGAGAAACAGTTAAAAACGCAAAAAATAGGTTTTAAAACGCTATACGAGTGGTTTTTATCAGATTTATGTCGAAAATAGTAGATTTTGTGTCCAAAATGGCCATTTTTAGCTGAAAAAAGTTGGGTACAGTTTTTTGAAAATTTCCGATTTTTGAGACCCCCCAAGCCAGATTTTGACTTCTTACTCCCCCCCCCTACCCAGACAGGTGGTACACCAATGGGGGGTATATATATGCTTTTTCCAGAAACACTAGCGTAGATGCGGGGGCGGCGGGCGGCCGCCCCCCCCCGAAATAGTTTTGCCCCTGAAAAAAATTGGCCAGAAAAAAAACCTTAAGCCCGCGCGGAACGCGGGCGTTTAAATTCATCATAAACACAAAGAAGTCGTATTAAAATGCCCCAAAAAATAGTGCATTTGAACTTCATTGAAAATTTTTCGCGCATTCGGCGCGACTTCATTATTAGCATATATATACTGTATATAATTAAACTTTACTAGTTTGCTTTATATACTTTACTTTGCTTTGCCAGCTTTTTAGTTTTATAAACTGCATTATTGCAAACACGATTGTTTTAAATGGTGAATATATATATATATATCATAGGGGTCGCGGCAGCGACCCCTATAATATGTGTGAAAAGTGGCTGGAGACAG
>JASAND010018965.1:0-31017 GCA_030248195.1 Trissonchulus latispiculum
TCTTTATTAGAATATGTATAGTTTGTCTGCTTTGTCATTATATTTTGTTGTTAGTTACTTAATAGTTAGTCAATTTTGTTGTATAGAATTACTTGTAGTTTATTATTGTTCTCTATCATATTTGTTTAGCTAGGACTTTGAAATTTTGTTGTTTACTATAAATGTCATATTTACTCTTTTGAATTTTGCTGTACAGATACTATGTCCTATATTATCTTTTGAAAGCTTGTTGTACAGTATAAACTGTCATATTTACTCCATGTATAGAAATTTATTGACTGTACTGTTAAATCCGGATTATAATTGTTGGAGTGATCGTTTTGTGTGTTGGGATGAGTTGTGTGAATGGGGTTTCTAACCATAGAGGCTTAAGGGTACTCTTTTTTTCATATGGGGTCTCTATCCTTTACTTTCGATTTCTACTTACTCTCTTTTCATTATCTAAATTTGAATCGCAGTATTGTTAAATATCGCGCTATTCGAAGTGTATTTCATTTAAACAAATGATGAAGCTATTTTATTACTGTTGTGTGTGAACCATCAGTCTCGCTGTGATGAGTCATCAAAGTGTCTAGACAACTGTCAGTCTGATGCAATCAGTATTAGTGTGTTTTCGGTTGAGTCAAGTGGCCTGCGGGCGTTAGTATTTGTTTGCATTGAATTAGCTGTGACCCTTTATGGTATTGCCTGCCAATAAATTGTAAGTCTTTTAAAGTAAATCATCATGCCTTATTCTATTTTTAATTAGGGTAGGATTAGTTAATTAGGTAGGTCTTTAATTTCTTGATTTGGGTTGCACCCTAGTCTACCTGCAATAGATACGCCTCTTTAATTACCGGTAAATACCGGACAGTTTGCCGGTAGTTAATAGTATCGTTTAAAATGTTATCAAGTTACGTGCATGTAAGCAGTTAATCCCCAGTTTCGCTTAGCCTGCATTTGACTACCAACTCGCTACCAAACTTTTCTATTTTCTTTAAACTTTGTACTTTCTTTGTAAGTCACTTGGCTTACTCTTGAAGTTACTTTTCTTTCATGGGCAGTAAAAGCGCCAGGACTTCTTAACGGTTGCTTACTGGTCGCCCATGTAGTTTTCTATTTTCTTGAAATCTTCCATCTATTTTTAATTCTCGAATTACGGTAGCAACTCTCGTTATCTCAGAAATTTTAGCAGGCGCTAAAAAACTTTCGCAGGGGGATGATGTGAAAAACTAGCAATCACGGTCTGCGATTCTACAACAACCATTGAAACTAACGCTTACTTCTGTGTAGCGACTCCGGTCTGGAGTTATGAGTCATACTTCTAGAAAGGGTAATTAATCAGTCTGTCATCATTATATCTGTCGAGCGGCTGCGTGCCATTTACTGTGTGTGACCTTTTATGCCCATTTTTGGATATCAATAAATTGTAAGTTTATTAATTAAACACATTTGTCCACCACCACTGTCTAATGATTGAATAGGGTAGGATTTAGGTTAGGGGTCTAATTTCGGGAAGTTGCACCCTTTAGGAGAACCTGCTTTGATTCGCCATTCAATTCCCGGTTTAGTTCCGGACAGTAAACCGGGGATTGATAGAAGGGTAAAAGATTTTAACACTGCATAACTCGGCGAGTTAAATTTAACTCTTTTAACTCATTCTCGAAAAGGATCGAGTTAATTTTAACTGATTTAACCCATTCGCGAAAAGGCCTTAGGATTTCATTCAAGACATTATTCGGGTCTGGGTAAAATCCGGTAAAATGTAAAGTGGGGCCGGGGCCGGGGCTGGATTTCACCCAGGTGCGCCGGGGCCGGATTTTACCCAGACCCCATTATTCTCAGTTTCTGACGTCATATGTATACCGTTCCGTTGCATCCATTTTCTGGTTTAAGACAAATCGAAATTTGACATTTGAACGCAATATCGCTGAAATCCGCAAATTTGAATGCATGCGTGGAAACTTCAGCCGACAAAAGATTACTGCTGTACTTCAGCTCATCCATAATGTGCTTATCAATGGGACAACTAGAATATTTAAATGTAAGAAAATAGCAAAATGTATCACAATTCGCGCTCATAATTCAACTTGGGTCGACAGGGATTCATTGAGTCCTTTCCTTAGTTCAGACATAGGTAGTTTGTGTGATACTAGTCATACTACATACCGCAAACATATATTAACAGAATTTCTTTCAATTGTAAGCTGTCATCGACCCATGCTTCAGATTTGCCTACCCTCTGCTATCCAAAATTTCCGTTTCTTCTCCAAAATTATTTGTTGCCAGGCAGTTGTAAACTTTCATTCCAAAAATGTTGTCTCCTGCTGGACCTGCAAATACGTCATAAATACATATTGCAGAGGGAATTAACCCCTTCTTCGTGCAAGAATTTCCTTCAGGACTAACGGTTGAAAATGAGTAGTTTTAATATAGTTGTGGCTGCCAATTTTTTTGCACAGAGATCACCTATCAAGATGGGATTGCACCAATCGATGGAGGATTACATGATTGATCTACATTTCGATGCACCCAAGAAATTGATTTCAATGCACCCAAGAAGGTTGGAAGCCAATGTCGGGCAAAGACGAATTTCTGATAAACATTCATCGCAGAAAATCACCTAATTGATTTTTTAGTGCAAGAGCAGATTTTGAAACTGCGTAAATTCTACACTATTTTACTGCGCATAACCTTCCCTATTCCCTGTTGAACGGATTTTCCGCCGACGAACTGTAGCCGGCGCTAGATTCGTTTGAATGCTATGCAGCTCTAGAACGGCTTGAAATAAAAAATTTTCTTTGTAGTCGGAAAGCTCTAGAAACTCCATTTTTCTGGCTGGTGTGGAAATATTCTTCCAAATTGCGGAAGAACAAAAAGGAGCATATATCCAGATCGCATATTTCTAATCTGTGTAACTGGAATTAGAGTTGTGCCCGGGCCTTGAATCGGGCCTCGGGCTCCGGGCCGGGCCCGGGCCGGGCCTGCACCAGGCCGGCCCGGGCCCGGTATTTGGAGTGGCAGGCCCGGCCCGGGCCCGGGCCCGGTCAGCCGCGAAGGCCCGGCCCGAGCCGGGCCTACCGGGCCTTGGAGGCCCGGCCAGGCCCGGTCAAATTTGTGTTGTGCATATTTCAAAATTTTTCCGAAATGCATTCACTAGACAGTCAAATTGAAGCTCCCAGGAGTTGTCCAAGTTGTAATAAATAGCACAAACTATTGGTTGGCACTGGTTTTTGTATACCGGGCCTTCACCGGGCCGACCGGGCCTACACCGGGCCGCCGGGCCCGCCGGGCCTTGAATCGGGCCTCCGGGCCCTGGCCGGGCTCGGCCCGGCCCGAAGCCCGGTCCGGTTGGTTCAGCAGGCCCGGGCACGGGCCCGGCCCGGGAAATTTTTTAACGGCACAACTCTAACTGGAATACGGATTCTAAAATGTGTAGCGTAAATACGCAAGCGCTTTGAAAGTGTGTGCTTGGAATACGCAGCATACTTCTAGTGTTTCATTGTATGCTATTATATGCTTCATATAAGTACTTTACATACCCATTATATACTATTATATGCTGCATGTAAATATATACGTTTATACACATGAAGCAAGAAATATACGAAATAATATATCTGTAATCCGTAGCATTGATGGTCGTTATAGAATAAAATTTGGAAAATAGTTTCGAGTGTTAATAAGCTCAAATGTTTCTGAATTATGCAACATAGTTTTAAAATTTTTTCATATTTCAATTTTTTACCTGATATACATATATCTACAAAAATAGACGAAGCGAAGATAGCATACGGAAGCTGTTACAACTATATATCTGGATCCAAGAAACTTATATATTTATTTGTTTACATAATATTGAATTTCAAATTTTTTTATAAAACTTGGGAAACACACACTTTCGAATACGGTAAACAATAATCCTTCCCCAAATTTTTAAGCAGAAATATCACCCCCAGGATCTATCTTTCTCAAAATTTAATCAGTTTAGCTAAAATTTTGCGTGGATGCATCGCATGTCTTTTCCGATTTATTGGTAACTAAATTTTTTTAATTAAAATTTTTGAAAAGGTTTGAAGTCGTAAGCTTCCGAATCAAGGATCAAGGAGAACTAATGTTATCATCTGTAATTTTGTTGAAAGCTTGGATATCAAGGTTTTGGAGACCCACAGCACGAATATGACATCTTATTTACATTAACTCTTACATGTCAAGCCTAAAACTTTCCTTTCCCACCGAACTGACCAAGAGCTGAATCGAAAAAACTTCAGATTCGCGTTCGGCGAGTCAGAAAGCTTACAAACTTAAATTTGCAAAATTATATTTAAAACATTTTTGGATCTCCTTGCATTCTCATTAGAAAACTTAAAAATTTAAAATATTGAAACGTTAAAGATTTGTCACCGTTTGTTTTATTATTTTGAAATGTATTCGAACGCATTCATATAAAGTTTGCGTAAAGTTAGCCAATTTTTGTGAAGGTTATCTAAAATCTATTTTCAGTGAAAATTTGAGGGAGAGTTTGCTGAGTTGATCCCACATTACCATTATGTCTAGGATCCAGTTGTAATTCAATTAAATTTAAAATTCAAGAAACTGGGTTAGTATCCAAAAGTTAAGGAATAGTGAGTTGAGTTCATTTGCTGAAACGAATAAACAATTAAACACCTCTTCTTAAACAGATTAAAATCTAACTAATTGTAGGTAACAGCTCAATACTATTTTGCTAATCTTATTCTATAACGACTGTCAATGCTGCAGATGCCTTGCAGATATATTATTTCAGATATTTCTTTTAAATCACGTGCATAACGTATTTACATGAAGCATATAATAGTATATAATTGGTATGTAACGAACTTGTATGACGCATATAATAGCATATAATGAGTTACTAAACGTATGCTGCGTATTCCAAGCACACACTTTCAAAGCGCTTGCGTATTTACGCTACACATTTCAGAATGCGTATTCCAGTTACACAGATTAGAAATATGCATCCAGACCGTCAACGGATAACAGGCCGCTGCGCCTGGACAACAGATGTCGAAAATCGCATCTGAGCCATATTGTACTGCTTCTACCAGGGCTGGTGAACCAAGAGGAAGCAGAGGACATTCCCGAATGGGAGGCATCAGGCACCATTGTACCCACGAAACCAAGACCTAGAAGAGAGAAGGGAAGAGGGAGGTTCCGCTTTCACTTGCCATTGGAATTGGAAAGTAATGAATTGGACCAGTCGGGGCTCGAACCACGGCCCTTCTGATCCCCGGACACACGTGCTAAACCACTACACCACAGGGCCATCAGCTGAACTCCCATATAAGGCTTATCAATCTTTCCTATGCCTGCTTCCCTTGGCATAGCCCATCCCGCATTAAAGGGTAAAAGCGCAGATACAACAAGTTGGCCCCAAAAGGGGCAGTAGGTATTCCTGCTTAGACCTGTTAATTATTCAATTTTACGAACATTGTCCTTAGTTAGTTAGAAGCGTGGTTAACGTTTAGAAGCTTCGGGCTTACATTACAATTTCACTTGACATTTCTTTAGTTCCTTTGATATTAAACAACTAACTATTACCTTTTAAAATATCCTACTAAATCTTCGTTATTTCTTATGAGGCCAGATGTCATTTCCTTTAGCAAACAAAACAGTATTGCACAATGCAATAAGTAACTGCATTGGAATCAGCAGTAAACGTTTAAAAGTACATATTCGATCCCAAATAAACAGGAAAAAGTCTATCACCAAGACTAAAATTTCATGACTTTTCATTCCGCTGCTCAATTTATTCTCTCTGGTCTGACTAAGGATCAGGAAGAGCAGGCCTATGCTTGCCATGCCATGACTGGACTGGACTTGTGATGCCCAGCGCAAGCTAGTACCTGCCTACCTACTGCACCTATGTGTAGCTCCGAAGCTACACTAGTGCTCAAAAATTCGCAACCGTGTAGATTGCTGACAGTCGAAGACTGCGTAATAGATGTCAGTTTTGCTGCTTAAACAGGATTCAAACCTAATTTGCATAATCTGAAAGCAAAAAATCACCTAAGCTAGCCCTGTGTTGAAGATAGGGCGTCTAAATAGAGAAATGACTCACTATGCACAAAACATATTAGTTTTCATTTTATACATTCCTGCTCCAGCAGGAATAAAAATAAGTTTACCACACTTCTTTAAGTCTTAAATGGTACTGCACTCCGTCGCAGAATACCATTGCAAACATCAGTTATAAATGTTGGAGTTTAACTAAAATTGCTTTATATATTATGCAGTTGTTACTAAGCTAATGTTTCTATTTTAACATATGAGTCATCCATCGCTCACTGACTGACTAGGCAACTGAATTTCCAGTATGCATTTGGCTTGAAGTAAAGGTAAATTCAATCAGATAATATTGCTAAATGAAGTGGAGAACGGAATAGTACTAACTCCTGCTAAAAGAAGCAACAAAACTTTGAAAGATCATATATTTTTCATAAAACCTGGATCACATTCCCATCGATGTATGATTTTGGTTCCAAGTTTCGCAAAATGGATTGCAGTGGTACTGAGGTTGTCAGCATAAAGGTTGTAACGACAGACTGGCATAGGAAAGGATTTTGTTATCATGTCTTGAGTCGTTATCATACTGAAAAAGAAACTGTGCAAGCAAAGCAATAACACTCTTTATCCTCAAGTACAATAGATTGGTTTTATTTAGAATAGTGGTTGCGCCGTTGTTTTTCACTCATTTCAAAAGTCAGCTTCCAAGATTGCTGACACCACAAATGGGGCCGTAAAAGGAGGTCCTGTCAGTGGATGTAGGGTATCGTTTGAAGGCAGGTTAAAAAGGCAGGGTCCTCTTCTTCATGAGGAGGGACCATAGTTAGTTCTGAATTTTTACAGACACCTACTTCATCCCACCAAACGGGAGGGCGTTTGCACAATTCAATTAACAGAAACCATCTAGCGGTTTGGTGTTTTCGCATTTGTAGTATTCAGTAATACAGTGTATGGGGAAAATATGTAATATCAAGTGTGCATAATTGCACTATATATAAGAGTAAGCAACTAGATGACTTCTCTTCTTGGCATTGCGTAACGGTGCTCGGCCTATGTACGCGAATATTCCCACGTTTGGTGGGGGATTGACAACCACCCTCTCCCCGTTTGGTGGGGGGAGGGGGTAGCAAAAAGATGTCCCGTTTGAAAGGGGTAGTAGGTAATCCTCTGCTCCCCCGCGCCAACCAAAAGGGGGGTTCTGCAATCGGACTGGCTGCTGGCTACCCGAACCCCCCCTCCACCAGATGGGGAACATTAGCGCTTTGTACGGCCATTTGCACCAACTTCGAGATTAGCTCAAGCTTAAGCTGGAGCTAATCTCGAACTCAGGATTGGGTAAGCTTGAGCTTATCTCTAACTTCAACCTCGAGGTTGTCTCTTGCACCAACTGATTTCTGATATAGATTAGTCAAGCTGGAGCTAAGCTCCAGCTAAACTCTAACTTGTGGATTATCCAATACAATGCTTTTAAAGAGTCACATGCTAAGTGAAAGGGCCAATCAACAGTTACCAGCATTTCAACTATTCTACCTTACACATTACAATTGAAGTAAATTGTCTTTGGTACTCGCTTGACAAGGACGATTATAATACGATATGACGGCTTCCAAATGTCTGCAGTTCCGACGGTGAATGCTACCGCCTACAGTAGAATTTTAAGAGCACGGAGGCAGTGTTTGTTTGGAATTAAACAGTCTTTGTGAATGACAAGAATGAGAACAACAAATTTAGAAATTATGATGTCTAATTTCTGTGGAGTTATTGTTAGCAGTTGCAGTTTAACAGTAATTCGGCATTTTTGTTTGGAAATTCAAATTATATACGTTACAATACAATTATTTTATTATAAAACTGGTAAGAAATAAAGTCAATCCTACTCTTGACCAGGATTGAAAATTAGGCGCTCGAGATTAGCTCGAGGTTGAGCTAATCTCAAACTTTTCTTGGTGCAACGCTCTTCCAGATAACCTCAAGCTAATCTCGAGCTAAGCTCAAGGTAATCTCAACCTCGAGCTTATATTAGTTGGTGCAAACCGGTGTGTAGTCGGAGCACCGTTTCGCAATGCCAAGGAGAGAAACCCTATAGTGGCTTGGCTTACTCTTCTTATATATAGTGCAATTATGCAATCTTGGTAATATATATATACCTGACGTCAAGTTCTGTCGAAACAGCCTTATCCGCTTCCATGTAGAAACACTGCAGTCTAACAGCTCGGTCAAGTTTGGTAACAAAAACAGGATGAAATTTAGTCACAATGGTGGCCTCAATGAACAAGCCTCGCGGATTAAGCTGAAATAGTATGTTATTATAAATAATTCTCTAATTATTAATTAAGGAAAAGGCATACGATGCATAAGGGCATCAGTGCAGATGAGACTGGCTTAGGCATTTTCGCTTAGGAGCGCAAGAACTATGAACTGCAATCTGTTGCCTGCCTAGTCTCTTCCATAACTTGCCCGTCATCACGTACTCCTCCTCGGCCCCTTCTGCACTATTTTTATCTAATTGTTGTAGCACTATTTTGAAAGCAAGCAGGTTTTCACAATATTTAGCTCTATTACCAAGCCCATCATCTAGGAGAGTTGTAATTGAGCAGATATTAGTCTGAACACAATGTCCAGGGCCTTGCACCGACAACCGTAGGGATTTCGACGTACGGATTAGATCGGTTAATCGTAATGTTAGCGTAATGTTAAACGGAGTAGTGCACTACTTACTCAGTTTATTAATTAATTAAAAGTTAATTATATAAAACATTTTTGTTTCACTGATTTTTAAGAATCCAAGAATAAACATATGCTACCGATCGTCGTCGTGTTAATCCGCAAATACTGTGAGCAACCGGAATCTCCAGTTTTAACGATGTTTCTCCATGCCCTTCTACGGAGCAGCCAGGAGTGCTGAAATGACCTTTCACATAAAAGTGGCCCTTGAATGGCGACGAGGTTCGTCCATTAAAACGAATAAAATCAACACCGCAGACGATAGATAGGTCATCTCCTAAAGACAGATAATAGGTAACATAATATATAATAATAATAATAATAATAATAATAATAATAATAATAATAATAATAATAATAATAATAATAATAATAATAATAATAATAGGTAATCGTTTAATCGGACCATTTTAATTTTTAAAGAAATAGAGCCTAAGGATGGATTTACTTTGATTTTTTATACTTCGTTTCAATAGAAACGTTTCTCAGGCTCGCCGGCATTTCTTCTGTATGTTTTATATTTTCTTCAGTTATTTTCTTTTGTATTTACAAGTAAAATTAATTGTTTTTCAGAAAATATCACTTGGGAACATATCCATTAAACATATCCTACCAAAGTCGTGCTGGATTGGTGCAGATTTGGCACTCGTTGTTGAAACAGTTGTTGATGTCGTAGTTGTGGTAGTCGTTGTGGTAGCTGCAGTTGTTGTCGAGTCTGTAGTTGTTTCCAGTGTGCAGAATTCCGTGGTTTTGAGAACAGTCAACAATTCAGAGGTTAAATTTTGAAAGAACTCCACCTGGAACACTTTTTCGCTGTCTCCAGTAATCTCAACCAGTTGATCAAAATCAATTCTTCTTGTAACACCGACAGCTACCAATTTAACGCCCTGAGAAAAAGTACATATGTACATAAATGATTTTCTAATTAACGAATGAATCCGGAGAGAACTCGACCCTACATACAGAAGGTTATAGGGTGCCGTTGCTTATCTCCGAATTCTCAGCTCGAAGTCAGAAGTGACAACTCAATTACTGACTACATCTGTGGAAGGGCCCAGCCACCAGTGAAATTTTTCCGGAGGGATTTTCTAGGGGGAAAAGTTCACCGTGACACCGGCACAATGAACAAAAACGTAAATCTGTTTGGTATGTAGTTGGTACATTATATTTAAATTTGAATTTAAAATTTCGTGATCGAAATTTCATATTCTCAGACCCCGCTAACGTACCTTTTCTCGCAAATCAGCTGCAAATTTGCCGGGATCATCTCCACTCCGTCCGTCCGTAATTATAAGTATCATATTCTCTGCATTATCGTCAGGCGCTACAAGTAGATTTTCCTCGATGACGTATTTCAGGGCAAGACCAAGATTCGTTGCTCCTCTGAGATATTTTACTGACCATACTGCATCTGAAAATCCAACCAACAAACTGTAATATAAATTCCATCAAACGTAGGTAAATAAATGAATTTCGGATCCAACCACAGGAATACTTAGTAGCAGAAATTCAGCGAAAGTTTCTCTTCACGCCCAACCCCTTTCGCAGCAGACGGCCACTCGGATTATACTCGTCTGGTTAAAACCAGTTAAAATAGTGTTTATCATATTCTCAGAGAGTTCCTGCACTAAAATGAACGTCATGCTTTTGGGGGAAGTTACAACCATGGGTAGGGGCAAAATGTGTTCTCCTTCTTTACGGACTTCTGTCCCGCTATTTTAAGAAGTATTGACATGGCTTTATGCTCATACTCAACAAATAGTTATGAAGTATGAACTCGTGAAAATTACCAAGAAAACATGATATCAATCACGGAAGTCTCCTCCCTCCCTCTCCCACAAAGAAAAATTTGGACGACTCAACAGCTTCTTGCTGGAGACTGGAACAGCATAAGAACATCGAAGGTGCACATTTTGAAAGCCCATGACTTGGTGCTTATGATGCTGCTGCAAACTGTTTTGCTGTGTTTTGGTCGATTTTAAGGTACTTTTCAAAAGAAAAATTTGAGCAAAAGCTGGAGCGCAATAGTTCAGAATATCCGAAGAAGCAAGTCCTGGAATAGGCAACGTTTATATCTTATATATAATCATACATTAACACGGGGTCCGATTCTGGGGGGGGTCTACCCCGACTTCGGCGAGGGGTCTACCCCTGAAAAATTCCAAAATTTTAAGGGGGTCTGCCCCAAAATTAACAAAAATTGCGAATTTTTAACCTTTTTGACCAAAAATTAGTACAAAATGACAATTTCTAGCGATTTTTACGAAATTTTTTGAAAAAATCGCTAAAATTTACTAAAAAATTACCTATTTGTGGTAAAAATCGCTAAGGGGTCTACTCTTTTTTCCTTTCTGGACGAGAGGGTCTGCCCTTTTTTCCTTTTCGCTGAGGGGGTCTACCCGTTTTTTGTCGGTCTGGGGGGGGTCTGCACCCCCCCATTCCCCCCCACGTTATCCTATGTATATAATACTTTTCCAGTCGCCAGCAATAAGCTGTTGAAGTTGTCCAATCTTTCTTAGTGCGGGCTGAACTTGAATTCCAAGGTCTGATCTGAGAAATTATATTCCCACACGTTCTACGACTTTTTCGTGAGAATATATTCAGCAAATCCCCTTAAATACTTAACCGAAAATTTAAATACTTTTAATTCAAAACCAATCCGAAAAGACGCATTATAACGATGTTAGCTTATTGAATACTATTCATTTAATATTAACATATATACAAATTTAGCATTTGTATAAATTTGTACCTTGTATTTCCTGAGTGGTGTTGCGTACGTCTGTCATGAACTCCACTACAGGAAAATTAGAAAATTGAACGAATCCAACGTTATCTTTGTCGCCGTGGATATCTGATATCAATTCGGAAACGAATTCCTTTATCAGTTCAAAGTTTTTTCGTCCGATACTTCCCGATCCGTCAACAAGAAGAATTAGATTTCTTTGTTTGGAACCGTTGCAAATTTTCTCATCATATCTGACGTCTAAATACATTAAATTTTTATGTTCAGAATTCAGAAGATTCACATTAATGTAGTTTTGCTACAACAGTTTAGGTAAAACGAATACTTGATGTATATATTTTTATGCCCTGTGTGCCACCATGCTTAATAGCAAATGCGTAGGGGTCGTATGGTACGACATACCTGATGGAGAATCTTGGATGTAAGCTGAGACAGAAAAAGTCAATTTGATTTGATATATCTATAAAGATTAAAACATAAACAACAATGAAAATAAAAAAACGACAAAATGAGCAGTTAAGATTTAGTTTGTTTTATGTCTTTAATCGATACTTGTATGTACCTACTTTTTATTTGATTATTGAACATTACATAGCTTTGTTTATTGTCTGGGTATTAGTCTGAATTACGATTACGGATGATCAGTTGCACCAAATTGCAGCCAAAATCTAATAAGACTAATTTGTTTGTACTTATAGTTTGTTGGCTTTGGCGACTCCAAAATGAGGACATTTTTGTGGATTCCATATATATTAATTTGATACCCGAGCATTCTTACAACTTCCTCTCCAAAATAAATAGGGAAAAACGAGTAATTTACTGCCAAATTCCAACTTTATTATTCACTCATATGTACATTCTGACTACCTAACTCAATATTTGAAGCAAAAGCTACACAGTTATAATCACTTTACCAAATTTGCCACGATGACCAGAAAAATACAGGCTTTCATTATTCAGGCTATTAAAGGTAAACAGGCAAATTCGTGTGAAAACCACAATATTCAAATGTTGTTACATTCAATTTAACATTTTTGTGAAAGCTGATGTGTGTATATTGAAAAACGGATAAATATCAATGCAGAGAAGTAAACGTCTTTTGTCACTAAAAATTAAACTAATTGTTGCACTTTATTTAATAAGTCCTTGACATTTGAATCACAAAAGAAAAGTAAAAGGTTTAAAAACTTTGTTAAGGAGGTCATTGGCGTCAAAGATTAACATGTTTTATTTAAGCTTATTTATACTGTAAAAATTCCTAACGGCAGTAATACTGACACCGCAGTGCAAATCAGTACAACCTTAGTCAATGCTCGGTGTAGTCTTCCAAAGCATCTCTCAGTTTGTGAACGTTTTATTACGAGAAAAGCCAAAAATGCTCTAATTTTTTATTTTACAAACTTAAAACTTGTATCAAACTTGCAAGAAAGACCAAAACCAAATGTATAAACATTGATATAGAGGATGATTGTGACTCCGCGAAGGAAAGTGATAACCCTCGCCAATCCCTATACCACGCTGTGCTGAAATTGAGCATTAACATCAAACAGATAATGCTTCTTAGCCGTATGCATGTCAAATAAAGCAGAACTACATTCTTTAAATATTTCAACTACAAAAACCTTGTCACGTAAACTTTTGTCTTGCGACGAATTTAGCTAATCGTATTCCTCATGAAAGGTATCTCCGATGACTGCGTTGTTTTGTTTTAAACAATACTACAAGCTTGATAGTTTATTGATACCGATTTCATTCAAAATTTAAGAATTTAGAAGTACAGTTTACACAATTGCACTAGTGTAATGGGTTGAGCAGGGAATTAAACCACTCTGCTTAGCACTGTAGTATAGTCAGTAGTGGAAGACACAACTACCTCTCCTTTAATTCCCTTTCATGAAGCGTTTCGTGATTTTCTCGTTAAAACTCCTAAAATTCCCCGTAGAACCTTTAAAATCGCCTTAAAAACGTTTAATACTGTTATTGATGCATTTTCTGGTATTTGTGATGTATTTTCAGATGCGAAAATATGTGTTTCATAATGTGACGGTGTCTTTTATGGTTATAACTTTCGTGAAAACATCAAAATTAATTAATTTCGTAATAAACCGAAAAGATAACACTACATGGAAACTGTTTTATAATTGGCTTGCCGGAGATTGAGCATGAAAATTTATTTATATCAGTTCCTATTTCGCAATGCACTTTTCGACTCGTAATCATTAGTCACACCACCTTCAGTTGGAAAGCTTTCTTCGTAACCTTCAGTTGGAAAGTTTTCTTCGTATCGAATTGGGGATCCCATTTTCTACGTTGGCTTTTTGTTTGCCGAAACTCCTATTATTTTCTTGGGTTTTCTATCCCCCACTTTTATTGCTAACTTCTTTCTAACTCAATTGCTATCTGTTTCCCCATCTTTGCTCAATTTTCGCTGCTCCCCCATTTCTTCCCTCTCTCCCAACCCTGTATTTTTGTCTCCCCCATTTTATAATTATTGGTAGCAGTAAGATTGTATTCTTACTTTTGTATTGTTTGAGATTTCTTTTACTGCCATAACTTTACCTTCCATTTAATCCGTAGTTGTCTAATTAGGTACTCTGCATTTAATTTTAAATTCTAGCCTGAGCTAATTTTAACTTATAGGTGAACAGTCCCGGGCTAGCTCAGGGTAATCTCTGAGTGTGTGAATCAGTCCAATCTTCTCCAGTCGGTCCGGCGTTCCCCAAAAATTCAAAATCCCCCAAACCTGGCGTGACATTGTGTCAGTCCCTCGTAGTAATGTGGTGCTGTGGTTAAACTCCCAGACTTCACTATTACATTAGGCTGCCCGGTTTGGCTCTAAAATTATTTTTTTCAAAGTTATGTTTTCCTAAATTCTTAAAGTTTTTACCCCCCCCCCCAAATTCCAAAAATTTTCTCTGATCCCCCCAGCCTCCAATAAATTTTTGGGAGCAAAATTTATAAAATTCTTGGTTTCCCCCAGTCCATATAAAAACCCCCCTCCCCAAATAAAATTTTTGGGTCGGGAACAAAGATTTCCTCCGGCT
The DNA here is from genome assembly GCA_030248195.1 of Trissonchulus latispiculum. Taxonomy (NCBI): domain Eukaryota; kingdom Metazoa; phylum Nematoda; class Enoplea; order Enoplida; family Ironidae; genus Trissonchulus; species Trissonchulus latispiculum. The sequence continues at coordinate 14,539 of JASAND010018965.1, forward strand.
ACTCCCAGTCCGAAGACATTATCCCTCCCCCAGAAACTACAGTCCCCAGTAGTCATAAGAATTGTATTTCTACACCCCCAGATCACCCCTAAAATTTCGGAAGTGGTTCCGAAATTTTAACTAGTCCGTCCGAAGAATTTGTGGATTGACCTGATACTATTCCTGAATTTTTCCGGAGCCTTAGACGGGAAGCCATATTAAGTCCAGTTGTGAAATACGTAAGTAATAATTTTCTCGGGTAGATTTTTTGGATTTTTTCATATAAAGCAGTGGGGAATATTGTACCGGGCACGTACGTATATACCAAGGGTATCAGACCATTTTCCTAAACCAAATTTTTCTTAAAATGCGTATATACTTTGACGTTTCTTTTCCAAAAAACCCGGGGTTTCCGTTCATTTTCTCTTTACCTGGTCTACGTAAGAACTAAAACTTTTGGGTTTTCTTGTTATTTTCCATTCGTAAAACGTACGTAAAATTTCTGATCGACCCGAACCAGATGTTTAACAGAAAAACCCGGGGTTGCACAACCTCCTGAACCACCCCCACGGGACGCCCCCCTTACCCATGAGCGGACTGAGAGGCTGAGTCCTCCGGTCAAATCTAGTCGGCCAGGGAGCTGTGCGACAAAGAGGGTGTGTTTGAAACCCTGCGCGGCCCGGCCAACCTGCCTCACAGAGCTGAGTGAGTATACTAAAACCCTGCCTGGCCCACAGTGATAGTTTAAAATGGAAATATACACTAAAAAGGTCACGCGTGTAAATCATGCATATGTGTACATATGTGTATATGCATATGTTTATGTGTATGCGTATGTTGTGTACATTTATTGTTTGACCTTTAGAATTGAATGATAATTACTTATATACTCCTACTCATATATATATATATATATATATATATATATATATATATATATATATATATATATATATATATATATATATATATATATATATATATATATATTAGTCCACAGCACTTATATACTGTATACAGATTACAGTTCACATTGTGTAAGACCTTTGATTGTTTGTGATACACGTTACGCTTTCAAATGAATGTTTATTATTAATGAATTTACAGTTGACGAAAAGTCAGGGTTTTTTGAGTAAAATACTGTGTATATATTTACGCAAAAAATTAATTTACTCAGTGAAAAACTAATTTACACAACAAAATACACAGCCAAACTTTTGAAAAAGAAAAAGTGCTCTGAAAAAATAGGTTTGAAGTCTTTCTATTTTTAAAACAATCTATTTTTAAAAAACTCTAATTTTTAACTGGAGGCTCCCGCCCCCAGACCCCCGCCTGTTTCCAATGGTTTGCGATGGTTTCCTGGATTGCAACATGGATATGGGTGTTTTATTCATTTCTCCTAATGCTTCTACTTATATATACAGTTACGTAAGTTTGTTTTTATGCACTGCATGCAAATATTCGAAAAAACTAAGTATAATTAAAAATTTTAAATGACAAAGTCAAGTATATACAATGAACCTCTCAAATAGTCCAGTGAAATACGTAAACTTGGCTAATTTATACCAAACTTGATTGATAACTAAAGTAAGCAGTGTAAGCTAAAGTTGTAAGAACAGAAGAAAACCTCTGTGTATGCAAGTATTCAGTAAAATTTTATTTAAAAAATTTTCGGTCCCCCTTGCTCTTCCCTTACCAAACTAAAAATTAAAATTTTAAAACTTTTGAATTCATTAGCCTCCGGTATGCACCCATACAAAATTTCAAATTATTGGCCAAAAAATCCAAAGTTAGGGCTGGGGGAAAGCTCAAAAGATCCGAATTAACTATATATGTATATAATTCCTTTAAATAAACGAATGCTTAGGAAAATCTTCCATTTTATTGTTATTTTAAAGTCTAAACAGTTCATTTGTTACGACTATAATACGTATATATATATATAATAATGAAAGGAAAATTAGTTTCCTTTTTCAATTCATTGTCCTCTTCTTAACCTCAATCTAATCCTCTTATCAATTGAATAATAAAGGATCTTGTACGTCACTACATATATATCCATGTTTGCACACGACCCTGTGTAAACACAAAAGGAGAGTAATTACCCTGCATAAGACATTAACAATAAGAGTGCGCAGGTAGGCCGGGCAGGTTTTTAGTAAGGCTGGGCCGGTAAGGTTGGCCGGTCAGGGTTTTAGTGACACCCGACAAAGATCAACGTTTCAACCTCAGTTCGGACTAGAAAGGAGGGAGGCCCCCACCATGATACGACCATCGTTTTGGCAGATGCTTTGTTGGCAGACCATGTTAGTCCAAAAACCCTTGCCCGTTCGCAGCAACACAAGGCAAAGGTGTCGAGGATGCTTAACCATGGACGCATGGTTCGGGTGGATGCCCCCCCACTGCAAAGGACAGGTGGAGGACCCCCGATCCGGTCCCAGGAGGGCTCCCTACCCAAAAATTCGCCCACGGACTACATCGGACGGAGCGTCTATCCGACACAAAAGGAGGGAAAGACATCGAGAAAAAATCGCGACCCTTATTGTGGTATCGGGTTGACGAAGAAAGAGCTCCAAAATTTATTGCAACATCAAATTACCAGTGAAGTTTTTCGTGCCCATAAGGATCATAGTCGAAATTGGTTGGGCAAAGCTATATGATTTTGGGAGCAGAACTTTTTCCAAATTTGAACCAGGAATTGACTGACATCTGGAATGAGAGGCAGCGGGCCCACCGGGCGGCGATTGGTCGTATTGTCCCGGCTTAAGTTTGTATTGTTTCTTGCCCCTTTCATAACGGCTTGGTGCTAAACTTTGGTGCTTTGAAATTCTTTTTACCGGGTGTTTCCTTGTAACGTTTTATCTAGAGGGGTTGGGGGGTCTCCTTTTCTTTTCCTTTCTTACATTTTTATCTTTAACCTTTTGTCGCTATGTGGGTTGTTTTTATTACTTTTCTTCGTTTACATACGTACTTTCGCTGTCTGATAAATTTCTGCTTCTTGGATGATGTTTCTTCTATAGATTTCTTCTACTTGATTCTCTGCTAGGGTTAAAGTTGAGTTGTTCTGTTATAAATTTGATGGGTTGACTTTCACCTGCTTCTGCTTGATGTTTCTTTGTTTTCACGTCCCATTAGTAAATTTTTTCCTGGAAGTTTCGTTACTTTTTCGTAGTTTCATTTCGTTAGTTTTTCCTTTCAAGTAAATTCCTTTGTATTTCTCTCCTGAATAAATAATTCTTTACATGTTCTAGCTTTTGCTTCTGGTCTTCCCGTGAGCTTTGTTTAAATTCCAGACAGCAGAGCGATTTTCTTCTCTTATAACCTTTTACAGTTCTTTACTTTTGGGTCTCCGTACATTTTTCACACTCTCTTTTGGAGTGTTAAATTGCGGGCCGCTCTCCGCATACCAGGGAGGTGGGTCTCACGCTCTTTAACATTCTTTTTGTTTTTGATTTCGTTTCATTTTAGCCGTTGAGATTCGTTTTGAAAAGCATAGGCCTTTGTGGTGTCTCCTCCGCTTACCGGTGCTGAGACATTCCCATTGGATCTGGAGCTACTAAAGTTATAGGTGGGGCCTTAACTATGTGTAGTCTACATATGTATGTTTTGTTTACTTTTGCCATTCTTGTGTGCTTTATCATGATGCCTTAATTTTTGTTTGTGTGTTCAAGTTAAGTCTGTTCTTTATGCCGGTGCCGATTCCCTTTCCTAGTGCCGGGTGTGCATCTCCAGGATTAGTCGCTTTGATGGCTCGGGTGCGTGGGTTGCCGATTTCTGCTTCGGCACATTGGATCTGGACTGGCATTAGTGTCACCATGGTTGTTGGCTGATTGTTGGGGCCGGGCGGTCTACTGGTCCGGGTTTGCGCCAGCCTCCTTATTGCCTGTCTGGCCATGGATATAGACTTTTACTGCTCTCGCCGCGTGGCCGTATTGCTGTCCTGGCCAATTGTGATCTTTGCGGACTTTCTTTCCGGTTGCTTTGTAGCCCTGTTTGGGGCTATTAGGTTCTTTTGATCCGGCCTCTCTTGGCTTGGTTGGATTTTGACCCCTGGTATGGGCCGGTAGGTGCATTTCGGCCTAGTTTTGGTTGTCGGTCAGCCCGTCGCCGTGGGGCTGCCAGGGCTAGCAGTTCAAGGTTTTTACTAGTACCTAAGGTACCTCTGAGTAATTCCTTTTTAGCAATCTATTTAATTGTGTGAACCCGTCAGAGGCCGCCCGGGGGCTAAAAGAGAGGGTATTATAAGAAGTTAGCACCGGCAGGGTAGATATTACTTATAACTGAGATAAGCCTAAGCGAATTTGGTGATGCTTTTTGACAAACGCTCAGTGTCTCTTCTTTCTCTTGACTAAATTTATGAGTCAGTTAGCTAATATTCACTATTCGTTAGTTCGGGGAATTATAGTCCAGAGTGGTTAGGTTTTCTGATTGGGTAGCTTTTCATCGCGTGAATTGGGGGAAATCCTAGTTGGGCTATTCCAAGGATCTGGTGCTTGTCTTTAGGTAAAATATTTTGTGAACTCGAGTAATTTTGTTTCTGTAAGTTCTATATTTACTTTGTCTTATCGGGCGTGCGTGGAAATTCCATAAATCCTTGTAATTGTTGGGTCGACGTCCAGTTGGTCAAGATCGTTCTCTTCTCCAATGTCGCACACCACGGTATTTCACCTGTATCTAGGATTCTAACTTAATAGTCAAGTAGACAACAACCTTTTAACTCTCATAGAGTCAAACTTTACACCGCTTACCCCCAGCGGGCCGATTAACCCGTTCGAATTGATCACCGTTCCCCTCTTTTGCATGGGTGGTAAGCTGTCACCCCGCCTAATCCTTGTCCGTCCCACCTTTGTGTTAGTCATACCTACCTACTTATCTTTTATCCAGCCTTGCCTTAGTCCTGATTTATATTACTAATCCCGGTGGCTGTTACTATCTACTCCATCACCGTCCCCAATCTGGCTCATCGACAGTTTCCCTGGATTCTTATCACTACTTCATTGACTGACACTGACTCGACCCAATGTCTCCTGTGGTACCAACAGAAATTACCGTCCCTCCCCAGTAATGAGAAATACTCTCTGCTTAATTGCCCCCGATCTTCCTATTATACTGGACTATGATGATGCCTGTTCCCTATCTATTCATCCAATGAAGCTCTGAATCAGTCCATCTTTAGACGATGGGTTGTCTATCTATCCCCTTCCTTCAATATGAAGAAAGAAAATTTAAGAAAAACAATGTTTGTGGATAATTGGAACTTATGTTTTGTTTTGATAGTCTATTATTCTTTTAACTCTTGCCAAAAATCTCCTAGTGCTTCAGAGCTGTCATTACTTCTGTCAGTGTCATGTGCAGTTTCATATTCTGATCTTGTGCAATTTCACAGCTCATATCACATTAAACGTTGTCCATAAGAGTTAATCTTTGAACACTCTAGACATTCAACATGCTTTATCATTGTTGACTATTAACGTACGCTTTTTATTAATTCACATTTCCTTACGGGACATCACATTATATTTATTTAAAACTGACTTAAGTATTTACATTCCAAAGCCCATGTACCCAACAATTGTTCTGCTGGCATTAATTGAAACTGGAAAACTGACAAGAGGTATAAAAAGAATAACCACCACTCCATTTTTATTGTCTGATACTAAACGATGTCTGACGTTTTTAACAGTCACCACCACCACCTGGCTGAATCTCTCTTTGGAGAAGTAGGCACCGTTAACTGTTTTGAAAGGAAGTGTTAAATTCAGTGTCGATGGGCATGTATTTAAATTTTCTATGTACAAATATTTGGGATTCTGCAATTTTTGTGTCAGAGACGTTGGAAGGTCGTACAGAATTGGAATTAAATGGACTGGCACTGGGTAAGACCACTCGGCCAAAACTTCCGAGCCGCTTGACAATTGTCGCGACTCCCTTGGATTGGCTTCCAAGTTCTTAGAAAAACATTAGAATTGAATCAGTTATTGATTCTGTTGCATCAAGCACAAAGAATGTATGTTGTTTTATAGTTATGTCTTTAGTCATAAAATATTTTATATGACAACATTTTTATAGCAAGTTTTAAATTTTACTTTTTATGAATCCAATCGACTTATCTACCTTGCATGCAACATTCTTTGATACCCTTGATATTTTACGGTTTTGTAAGTCTGTTTGCTCTATATTTAGAAACCAGTTGCTGCTTGTTGACTGTGTCAAAGCACCCATTTGTTGGTAGTCCTGAACCACTGCAATCATATTATGTGTTGGAAATGCTTGAGAGAAATGTTGCTTGCCAGGATCAATTACGATTGCCCTATCTGCAAAGCTCGTATGTGGGAGATATAATAGTCCCTCATTCCATGGCAGATGAAGTGAAATCTATGTCATAGTTAAAAGTGAAAATGAAGTTGGTCTTCATGGGTAGTCTTGTAGAAGCTTTTTGTGGAATACATGATAAGGCATATCAATTGTATGCGATTAGGTCTTTAAAAAATTTTAATGAATTTTTGAAATATTAAAATTTGGCACCAAATTTAACAGACATCAAATTTTAATACTTAAAAAATTCATTAGAAAACTTTAAAGGCCTAAATCAAAATTCTGATTCCTACAAATCACAGCTCGGCAACATGGCAAAAATATGATATAAAGTTTTGGCGGATCCTATTTGCCATTCGCGAGATTTCTCTGGCGCACGTGAAAAAGTGACAACTTTTCACATTTCCTATGTTTAACACATAAAATCTCAAGTTTGAGGTCAAATTACTCAACAACCGTAAGACTTACGACTTTAATTTCAAAAACTCGTAAAATATAAAGTTTGTACTATGAAATATGTAAAAATGAGCGACATCGGAGAAATTCGAAAAAAAGACCAAAAAATGGACCCCACCCTTAAAGGTATTAAAAAGTATGTGGTTACATTACGTTTCTACCATTTGTTTGAAGGGTCTACCATGTTCTGTACTATGATCTTTATTAGAAGTAATAAGCATAAACTTATTAGTGTACATTTAAATAAAAGGGCTCATCTCCTTTTGATGAGAAGAGATATTTATTAGGCGATGGCGTTCCTAGCTCCTTTATTCTATTATTGTACTATAGTACAATGTATATATTGATTTACTCAATAAAACATAATGACATTCCGTTACAGTGTCCGTAAGCCGCCCGATGAGACCTATTGCCGGAGGTCTAAATGGTTCGACTGTGTTTCAGACTTCACAATCCTTTCAGGAGATAGGTAGGCACCTGAAGCTATGGTGCCTGTTTGTAATAGGATGAGGTCAGGTGCACCTTGTATTTGAAATGGGGATGGCACCGTTTTGGCGGTAGAATCACTGTTTTGTTCTACTAAAAGCTGGTCTATCTGTAGCCTAGTTTTTCTTCACTTGTAAGCTTAAGGGGGGGTCGCTTTTTGGGGCGATTTTTCGACCTTCTCCGACTTTGCTCATTTTTACTTATTTTGTTTTCCCAATGGGTCCGCGAAACAAGACAAGTGCGTTTTGCGCAATATTGCTTCTATCGTTCTGTAGAGTCCTTCGAAGGTGAATCCGACATGTGTTAAACATAGGAAAATGAAAAAGTTACACTAATAAAGTTTGTGTCCAAAAAATTTTTCGCTGTGTGACAGACTCAGCTCTGAAATTTTTTCACACTTGTTAAGGACATAATGTAGAGTGCAGCGAGTGACTTTGGTGCAATTCTGTTGAGAATTGGAATTTTGGCAAATAGCCAAACTCGGAATTTTCACAAATTCTGACTTTAAAACTTTATTAAAATTAATTTAATTTTAGTGATAATCTATATAAGCCTATATATATTCACTATAAAAATAAAATTAACTAGAATAAGAATATAATTGACAAGAATTAATTGAAGTTAAAGATTAAAAAATTATAAATAAAATTTAGACAGCAACTTAGGATTGAAACCATGTTTTAAATTTTCTTTAAGTTATACAATGAATAGTTGTTTAAATCAGTGTGTCCCTTGATTTCTTACTATTTCCACAAATATAAAATATACTATTGCAATTAACATGCACACGTATACATGTTAACATTCTGTTGAATTTAATTGGTCAAGTGATATTGTGTTGAACAACCAATCATTGTTATTGGGCCAATTCAGAGTTGGGCCAAGACATACCAAACCAATTTTGCGCATTGGAAAAGATAATCATTACAGCACACATAGGCATAAGGTTATGCACCTGTGCAAACAGAGAATTGGGTTTTAAACAATAGTAAAATATCGTCTGTCGCCTAGATTAGCCGAAATAATGTCGGGGCTCTGACTACTTAAGAAAATGGCTGAGCTATATCTGTCAGTTATTCGTCGTTTCCACATCATGGATCATGAAGTTTCGTTTATTCGTGGGCCCAAGGGTTGAAGAATTCTAAGTCTAGATGGTTATCCATTTCGCCTGAATCCGAGCCAGGGAACAAAATACTATTGGAGATGTGAGCAGCCACATTGTCCATGTTCTGCCACATTGAACAACGATGACTTCAGTGGAATCCGCGGCGATCACAACCGTGTACAAGCCCATGGCGTGGTGAAGGCCAATCAATTCCGCCATCGAATCAGACGTCGTGCAGAAAAAGAGCCACCGTTGCCAGTATCAGCGATTTTCATTCAAGAGCTTGCTCAGGTAACTCATTTAACAGATTAATTCAATGAAATCTTTGTTTCCTGGTTAGGAAATAAATTGGGAATAAATTTTCCCTGTTTTGTACCTTAGTCAAAAATTGGGAGGCCGATCGCAGAAAGTCAGTAATTTGTGGCTAATGCGATACAATTTAATGTGCAATGTATGCTATTCGCTGTTTTAGTTTTTGTAGTTTTTAAATAAAATAGCTTAAAAATCCGCAATTTTGCAATCAAAATTTGAGAAATAAAACAAGCTTTTTGTCTTTCTGGAAAAGTTTTGCAGTTTCAAAATATAACATTCCACGTATCATGTTCCATGTTTCGTGCCCTCATTTTGCATACATTATTTTTATGCCTATGAATCCAGATGTTGTCGGTCAACTGCCTTCCTTCAGATCTGTTCAAAGCGGTGCCTACAAGCGACTAAGGCTTGTTTTTCCTCAAATGCCCCAAACCAGAAGTGACATACGTTTTGAAAATGAATGGAGTCAAACTGAAGATGATCGATGACGGCGATGATGACAAATCCTCATTTTTTGACTCCTGAAAACCTCAAAAAACTATGTGCAGCTCACGTAGTTTACAACGGTGGAACTTTTAAAGTCACCCTTCGTCTATTTCTTCAACTTTGTACACTCCATGGCGTGTATTTAGGGCAAATGTTTTCCGTAGTGTTTGGTCTCTTGCAGTCTAAATCTGAGCAAACCTATCGCCATTTTTCAACCATCCTCGTGGATTATGTCAACAGTCAAATTTTGTTTTCAGTCCTTCAATCTTTCAAGCTGACTTGGGTTTGCCTGCCATTCCGCTTGTCGAATGGAATTCCCTCAAACTGTTATAGGAGGTTGTTTCTTTCACTTTTCCCAGGCACTTTGGTGAAATTTTCAAAATCGTGGCCTGGTCCCTTTGTATAATGCCGAAGAAGTTGTTCGCAAGTGGATTCGTCGAGCTTAATCTTTGCCACTGGTTCCGCTGCTGCAAATCAACGAAGCAGTTGCCCTGGTGGATGATGCTCAGCCGAATTTTTTATGCTGCTGTCGATTTCCACAGTTATTTGAGTCAAACTTGGACCAGCGATATTAATCCCCGATTTTCCCGTCAAATCTGGAATCATTATCAAAATGATACTGGTGTGAGAAACAATAATCATTTAGAAGGGTGGTAAAAAAAGGTAAAGGTTACCCCTGGAGAAGTCTCCCACCCTTACAGGGAATGGGGGGCCGGTGCTCATCCCCAGTTTTATTGCCCTAGAGCCAGGAGTGCCACCTCGAATGATGACTGCAACCGTGGAGGAGGGGCCAGCTCCTTAAGGCAGATGCCCTACACAGTCTCCTGTTACCTTCCCACATGCGTGGTACCCATTTACCGACCAATTAAGGATGGATAGCTGGGTTGGCTAGAGCCCACGGAGAACCGATATGTGCTTAGTCCCTTGCTCAAGGGATTTGTGAAAGCCTTCTGGCAGCGGGGATTCGAACCTCGGACTATCGGATCCAAACTCGAACGCCTTAACCACTCGGCCATCACGGCATTTAGAAGGATGGCATGGAAAAACCAACAGCATTGCTGGAAAGGCCCATCCTAACATTTTCAATTAGTGTCCTTTTTGAAGCGAGAACAAAAGGTCAACGAAAATGTGATGGAGATGCTTTTAGCCGGAGGCCAACATACCAAGCTGCGTCTGCGTTACTGCAGAATCAGTGATCAGCTCCATCAATACAAGCTGCAGTTGGAAAATGGAACCAGAAATTTGGAAAATTATGTGGATTGTATTGTACACTTGCTTAAGTTTCATGATTAAAATATTAAATTGCTATGATCATGTATAATTTTGTTAGTTTTGTTAGTTACGTTGCTTGCTTCTCATTTTTTGCTTGTTTATTAGTTTGATTGTCTATTTTTGAGTATAACATTTGTTGTAAGTATTTTGTTAAGGGGAGTTTTTGGCCGATTTTCGACCATCTCTGATTGTGCTCATTTTCACATATTTTTTCTCTAGTTGGTATATTTTAACGAGTTTTTGAATTTAAAGTCGGATAAATTACGGTTAACGAGTAATTCCAGTTTAAAGTTGAGATCTCATAAACGTAGGAAACTGGACAAATTTCAATTTTTGACTAGTGCCAAAAAATTTCAAAATCGGGCAAAGATTATCAGTATAATTTGGTATCATTAGAAACGTCTATGTAGATGTTGTGATTTGTCGGAATTAGATTTTTGAGTTAGGCCTTTGAATTTTTAAAGATAATTTTAGAAACTTGCTGACTGTGAAATTTAACATTTTTCGTTACTGAAAACTGGGGTGTTTCAAATTTGATCAAGCACTACATGAATTCAAAGGCCTAACTCAAAAATCTGATTCTAACAAATCACAGTATATAAATAGACGTTTCTAACGATACCAAATGATGTGGATAATCTTTGCCCAGTTTCCAGATTTTTTGTAACTAGAAACTTGTTTTTACCAAAATTTTGAATTTTTTCTATTTTTTGCCTGTAACGTGAGACCATTGCAATCAGCAGCTACCAATTGCCAAAATATCTCGTGGACGTTATTTCTGGTGGCTGTTGTTCTGTTTTGACTACAATTATTTCAGCTAAGTAGCCCAACGTGGTCGCCGCATCCGAATCTGTCGGTCTGGCACCCATATAGCAGAAATGTCTATTTTTTCAAATTTCTCAAAACATGACAAATTTGACATCAATCGAAAGCTCTTAAAGCGGGGAGCATTTGTTCTTCATTGGGCTATGGTCCGCAAATGCACCAAATTTAAGTTAATGGCTGTTAAACGGTTTTGTGATCTAGCCTCAACATTGGCCTTGCTTCTACCTAAAAGACCTGAAAAAGCACGAAATCACGATTAGCCTGCCAAAACCGGGACAAAATTAATTTTTTAGATCAATTTTCAAATATACACACACCATTGAAGGTCCATAATCGAAGATTGTATACGGAAAATTGCCTTAGTCTCAAACGGTAATCTTGTTTCCCCATTATTAAAATTGCAAGATGTTAATAGCTCGTAACTCGCGGAGACATGGATAAAACAGCTCAATATTTAAAATTGATAGGTACAACATGTGTGGCTACATTATGTGTAAAAATGAGCTAAATCCGTGACTCTAAATTTTTTCATGGTGAACTTAGTTTGTAATGGAAAATTTTGTAAATCTCTGTATCTGTAAATCTTGTTAAAAATCGCTTGCTCTCAAATGTGGACATTAATGGAAATTATGGGAGTGTAGGCAAGGTAGTTTTAAAAGATTAATTTGTAGATAGAAGAGGGATTCTTAGTTTTGAAGGATTAATTTAGAGACAAATGAGTGACTCAGATTTTTGACTAATACACGTAGGTAGGAGAGGGATTTTGAGTTTTGAAAGGGTGTAGGTAAGAGAGTGATGGGCAGTATGACAGTAAACCGCACAGACATCATTTTAGACCAATAGTTCTTTGAGAAAAGCTTCTCCCCGTACCATTAGCTATCGATTGATACCCAATTTGTCTATATTTGGAAAAACTTAAAAATTGGCATTTTTCACCCATAAAGGGTGCCGCCACAGCAGTCTTGCTCAATATTGACGTATTTGCTTTGGCCACATTATGTGACAGACATGGATGTATTAATCTTCCAAGTGTGGCGGTTTTTTCCACATAATGAGTGAGAAATTGTCAAAAGAACGTGAAAATGACGAAAAGTGGCCATTTTTACCAAAGTTTGTTGTTTTTTGTGGCAAGTTTTTTTGAGCTTACTACAGTTGATAAAAACTTGCTACTACGTTCATAAGACGTATTTTATGCGAAGAGTCCAGCTATCTATTGGCCATTTCTGTAACTTTTGTCAATCGTTCCGTACAAGCAAAAGAGTACTGTTGTCCTGTTTTTCATGGTCCAAAAACGCCTGATTTTCCAAAGTTCTGGCTTTAAAAATTCACCAAAAATCCTTCACTCAACGGAATTGCACGATAGAAGCAATATTACGCAAAACGCACTTGTCTTGTTTTGAGGATCCATGGAGGGACTATAAAATATGTGAAAATAAGCAAAATCTGAGATGGTCGAAAAATCGGCGAAAAAGAGCACCTCCCCTTAAGTATCTTTTTCACATAAAATAAAATTAAAATTCAATGAATCAAAGAGTAATTTGTTAAATCTGAAATCATTGTCTTTTCTCACTTGCTTGGACTTCCAAGTAAAGAGCTTACTCAATGATAAAGGAACATAAATATTATTATTGGTATTATTACTACTTCAAGTCACCCCTCTGACACTAATCAGCATATCGCGCTGTCTGTGCGCTGAGATCCAAGGTCCTAGTGCAGTCGGCCACAAGCATTGAGTTGCTTCCGGCCGTCAATTGCTTTGCGATGATGACTGCTATTGCAACCGCCAGCGAAACAACGCCTATATCACGGCTGATGAGAGAATTCTTTGCTAACATACAGGTACTGCCGGTGCCTTAGAATGTCTTTCTGTGTCCATCTCACACAGCTACTATCTTTCTTTCTATCACCAATACGAACGGGATTGCACTGTTGGCGTTCTTTTTCTTTCGATCCAGCTGAAGCAGCGCTTTGGTCAGTTGTGTGTCATAGAGATGAGCGTTTCGGCCCGTCGGCCCGGCCCGAACCTCTATTGGTTATAGGGCCGGGCCGGGTCCGAGAAATTTTTTAGCTGCGGGCCGGAGCAGGCCGAAACGTGCCGCATTAACTCTAGAAAATGTTATAAAATCACTAAAATCAGCTACACATTTACTGATTCTTGTTCTTTTATGGCAAAATTTAACATTTCGTAGCATAATTTAGCCTCTCCATCTTGTATTGAAACCTTTGAAATAATATTATTAGTAAAATTTTGGAATTTTTCTTTTGGCGGGCCGGGCCGAATTTTGGAACGGGCCGGGCCGAAAAATTTTGCCAGCGGGCCGGGCCGGGCAGGGCCGAGCAAAGTTTGGAGCGGGCCAGGCCGGGCCGGGCCGATAAAATCCCGCCCGTGCTCATATCTAGTGTGTCACCACATTGGATCACAGGGATAGTGGTCACAAACATCACCGTGGAGATATCACTGACGATTGGTAAAACTTATTGGACCTGGATCCATCTTTTATTGAATTTTGACTATTAATTCATTTATTATTTTGTTGTTATTCAATTTATTTTTGATGTATCGTAATATTTTTAAGCGGGTGGAAACTTTTGTTGAAAAGTTATTGCTATTTACTAAAAGTAATCCATTTGTTTTACTTCAAATGACAATTATTAAAAATTATTCTCAACACGAGGCCAGTGCTGAGTTTTCAGCTGTATATAAGTGCATAAATCTTGCAGTATTGTTGTTACAAAAACAAATAAAAACTGTAAATAAGAAGGACTCAGAAAAAGTCTAACCTAGGATTACAGGTTCATCAAGTGGCTCTGTGTCATTTCTGTTGTGAGGTGCTCGGCACCGGCAGTCGGCGTATTAAGACCTATGTTTCTGGGAATAGCATCTAAGAACAACATGTATATGTAAGAATTTATCACAATCATAAGAAATTCAGCTGATTCGGCGTTCGACTGTAGTAGTATAGGGCCACCATTTCATGCCTCAATCCCAATCCCAAATTTTTTCTCCCACTCCCGCCCCTTGCGCGAGTGATGACGTCACCTCTGGGGTAAATAAACACCCGGTATACACCCCCCTGTACCCCCAGTACCTCCAGTACCCCCGGTACCCCCTTGTACCCCCAGTACTCCCTGCACCCCCTGTACCCCCAGTCTTAAAAGCAATACTTCTTCTTCTCCGTCCCTCTGCGTTCTTCCCCCGGGGCTTGGGACCCGGCGTCGGCCCATTACCGGACTCCTACCTAATCTAACATATCTAACCTAACCTACCTACCTAATCTATATATACTATCTAACCTACCTACCTAACTTACCTAACCTGATCTATACACAATACCTTCTATTTACAATAACTAACTATCCACCTACCCTAATCTCACCTAGTCCGGCGCATGCAATGTTTTTGAGTTTTTATGTTTTATTGTTTTTTATTTTCCATAGACAATATACAGCAAATACATATGTACAATATATACAATAGTCCTTAAAAGGACTGTTGGGATAAAACAATTCTATATATCCAAGGGAACAGTTGTTACCCCATCGGCTAATACTTTTCGTTTAGGGTAGAGGTAGGGAAGGGCGTCTTTAGTTTGGAAGTATTTCACCATATCTCCATCCACCATTCTAAGACCCCTGTTTTCTCCACACTTTGTATTTCCTGTTTCTAAAACTTCTTTGAAATCTTCGGGGTCATATTTATTTAGGGCTTTGCTCACCCCTTTATGGGAGACTTTATTCGTCTTTCCCCAAGCTAGGTAGGTCTTACTGCAAAGTGCTATAATCCCATCTCCGGTCCATACCTCCTTGAACAAACCGGGTATTCTTTTTTGGGTAGGGTCTAAGACAAAGAAATCTTTAAGGGCATTCTGCCATTGTTTTTCATTTCTAATAGGGACGCAATCACTTAAATTTTTGGAGGAGCAGGCAAAATAGAGAGAGTCGGTGTCCATTTGACACAGTTGGAAAGTTTCGGGCCACAAATTGGGTTTCAGGCAGTCATAGTAGAATTGGAGCATCCTAAGTTTGGCGTACTGATATACGAAGAACCCCACTAATTCTGGAAGACGGTAGACAATTTTGGATTTTGCAGACTGGACCTCATAAATCCCATTCCCCAAATCGTCCAACCTTCTAAATCTCCATCCGTTTACTTCACGGCTAGCTCCAGATCTTTGACAATATTTTACATCCTGGTGTTTTTCCAGATTTGTAATTGTCCGACCATAATAGGAATTTCCCAAAAGTTTAAACATTTCCCCTTTAAGTGCCAAATCGGGATCGGAATCGGCTGCAGAACGATGGAAAGTTACCTCGTCTCCTAGTTCTTTGAAACAGGCCTTAGGTTTGAATTCAATAGCTTGATAAATTTTCGTAATTATCAGCCCTTGTTTTAGATACCATTTAATTAGAGGAGTTGCTAGGAGAATTTTCTTTCCAAAGTAGCTTCCAATTAGACCCCTTCTAGGTTGGTTCATAAGATCATTCAAATCGCAAAATGTTTTTCTGTTGATCTCCAATATCGTTTTTACTAATTTCTACATTTTTGAAAATGGGAGTCATCTCAGCAAAATGTTCTTTCTTTTCCTCAGGAACCTCAATGTCCACCTCCACTAACCCGAAAAATCTATTCGCTTGAATTTGGGTGACTAGTTGTGCAAAAGTAAGGAGTGACTTTTTCTTTGGAAGGTTAAAATGTTCCTCCATAAACTCTTGCATTTCCAAGGAATCTTTCAGGTCTTCATCAAATTCACATTCCCACTTTTCAATCAAGTCGAACCCACCATCTTTGATTGCCTGAGAAACTCTCTCTGTCCTTTCCCTTCTCTTCATTCTATCCTCCGGATCTTGATTCCTATCTAATTGGCACCCATGACCGTGGAAAAAGCACCCATGAAACTGGAGGACGAGATTCTTTTCCTGAACCCATCCATCAACCTTAGATTTTCCTACTCTTTTTTGCCCACCATTGTAAGCGTGCTCAATTGTAACTCCCATTGCCTTTGCCATGTACTCTAGCCACATTGCTTCTTTCCTGCCTCTTTGTAGCCATCTTTTGAATTTCCCATCTTCTGTGGGTTTCCATTCGGCATACAGGCCAGTGGGCATTTCTTGCATTGTGCACCAGAGGTATAAGGCGTTGGCATCGAACCCGAAAATTTGAGCAACTTTGAACCCATTTGTAATTTCAGTTACCCCGGCCTCATGATATCTGTGAAAGACTAAGCTAGGACCCCCAACTATGT